>PVIU01028425.1:0-18906 GCA_004026605.1 Ondatra zibethicus | reverse complement strand
GTCAAGAGAGAAAGTAGGTGGAGTGGGAAAAATGTATAGCTCAATAAAAACTATAAAAAGGAAAAAGACAGAAGTTATATGTCCTGGAAACTTTGCTTGTGATTTTTACAATATAATGCTGATTTAAGTTCATTTATGTCTGTAATAATGTATAAATTATTCATGGATTGCTATAGAAAATGCTTGGGGATTGGAAACTATTAACCTAGAGCCACAATTAGAAAAGGAAGGAGTTGCCTCATTAGAGAAAAGCTTATTTAGCTGCCAGTTCTCGAATCTCATTAACGAGAAGGTGGCTACTTTGGGACAGTGATGAAGATGATAATAGCATATGACAGGAATGTGTGCTAGAACAGAATGGGTCAAGAAACAAAGGCAATGGAATCTTTGAATCTCTTTAAATCCTTCAAAATCCTTGTTCCAACAACCTGAGGATCTATCCAAATTCTCTGGTCTCTAACTGGCCTCCCAAGGGCATCATTTCAGACTACGATTTTCTCACATAGGGAGATATTTGTGAGTGACTCATCTAAGGAAAATTAATATGGTGCTAAGAACATTATGCTGCTTTGTGCTGTAACCAGTATGCTTTTCTCCATTTGTGATTAAACTGTCCTCTGAAAATTTAACATCTACATCCAAAGTAAGAATAAACTCCTATCCCTAAGAAAAACATGATATTAATATCTACAAATATTCGCTGATCAGATTGCCTGAGTACTGTACCCTTTATGTATTTTCTTTTCTGTTCTTATTTTATTTAATCTAGCAACAATTTTTTGAAGATCAAATGTATTTCACTGAATTGACTGTTTAAAAACCTGATCTAACTGAAGATTTAAAAATTGATGCAATAATATTGTACCATATTAAAATGTAGTTTTGATATGTGGGAATGTTATGCTTTCAAATAAAAATTAAAGAAATTACTATTAATTTTTCACAAATTAAAAATGGTGAGTTAAACACTGAAGAGTTGTTACATACACACACAGACACACATATATCAAAAACATGACTTTTTCTTATTTTCTTTTAAGGGGAAATATAGAACACTATAAAAGACTAATAATTATACTTCACAATTTGAAAATTATTGATTAATCTATGCTCAGGTGTTTTTTTGAGTGTAACATTAGCATTAGTATTTATGGGAACAAAGATAAATTCTCATGAGCCAAGGCCCTATCACATATTCACACAATCATAATATACAGATGCCAGACTTAAGGGGAAAAAGCAGTTTTTAAAATTAGAATACTTAAAACTGTGGGATCCAGTTTTATACTTTATCACTATTAAAATTCTAGTATTACTAATAAATAACTATAGTATTCATTACCTACAAATTTTAAAGTTTGAAAATAGCCACTGGTGTCATAGTTTGAGAAAGTAGAGCCCAAAGGTAGGTGTTCAAAACACTAGGACCCAGAATTCATAAAAATGATGTGACATTAAAATTTGCTTTAATAATATGTCTGTACTCTTCAGGTCTTGAGGATATAAAGTAGAAGTGCTAGGACATAAGAGATCAGGTTTTTACAGGCAGAAACCCCCAAACACCTCATCATGAACTTTACATTGTTCAGCAATGTAGAGCATAAATTTAAATCTTTATAAATGATCTTGTCTCACAAAGCAGTGGTGATGTACCCCTTCAATCCCAGAGCTTGGGAGGCAGAGGCAGGAGGATCACTGTGAGTTTAAGGCCTGCCTGGTATACAAAGCAAGTTCCAGGATAGGTAGGAATGCTAATCAGAAAAACTCTGTCTCAGAAATTTAATATATATATATATATATATATATATATATATATATATATATATATATTTCCTAGTACCCAGTGTTTTCAGAAATTATTGCTCAGTACACTACTAAATCTCATAATCTTTGTTTTTGCCATAAAGGGGAAATAAAATAGTTTAAGAAAATTTTACTTTATATAAAACAAAGTATTGTATATAAAAATGGCTGAATATGAACATATCTAAGAGAGTTATACTTATATCTGTAAATTTTTCTGCTTTAACCTCACCCCACTGTGTATTCTGTGCACGGCTGTTATCTTCTAGCCTGCGGGCAGATACAGTGGTGGGTGGTTTATGAGGCATTTTTGTTTACAAGTTTTTATACAAAGAACATAGATAAAATTGACTTACAGTGAGGAAAGAATAAATATTTTCTAATATACTTGATTGGGCAGAATTTTTACATATTTTTTATAAATGCTTATTGCAAGAATTGCTTCTGAAGTAATATAATGATGACACTGGATTTCATCAGTGTGTAAGAATTATAAGCAGATTATAGGAAGGTAATATATTTCTCTACATTTTTACTAGGATTATTATTGTGTTTTATCACTAAAGATGGTCTATGAGAATATGCTACCTACCATAAACATTTTGTTTTCCAGGAGGAAACTAAAAGAACTTTTGGTTGTAGGTAACATTTTCAGAATTTGGTCACCAGTTGACAATAAAGTTGAAACAAATTTTAAAATTCAGAGAATTATTCCTGCTCAAAGTGAATGATGAATTATTTTTAATTAATGTAGTAGGAAGTACTACAAAGCTTAAAAAATTCTAAACATACCTTATAGCAGAGAACAGTACCAAGAAATCAAACTAAAAATCTGTCCTTCCTGTTTCATTTTCCTCTCACCATGGAACATACAGGAGACTCTAGTGAGGTAGTGTGGGACTCTCACTCATAAGGTAAATGAATATATCTCTGATTATAACCATATCAAAAGTAGGACATTTTCTCTACAATACTAGAAATTTATACAGAAATTGCAAATGCACCTTCCTTTGATCTCCAGATAACATAGGTGATGTCACTCTAAATAGCATCAGAGGCAGAGATCATACCACATGCTCAAATCAGAAGAAGAAAAAAAGGAAATATATTAATATTTTAGAAGTGCCTTATGCCATCCTATGATTAGTTAACAAAGACATTTATTGTGTAATGATGGTAAAAATTACTTTTATTGAATAAGCAGATGATGTTCTTTTTTCTAATTATAGCACTTCAGGTGTTTATATCTACAGAGTATTTGCGTAAGGCAATTAGGTACTGCAAGTATTTGAATTATGTTAGGTTAAATTAGTTTGCCAACAGACAGAAATGCAATGAAGAGGAAATGTGTCTTCACAGCTTCTGTGCTCATCCTTGGAGGTTAAAATGACCTCTTAATGTGATGTTATAAAAATAACAAGTTCACATCCCAAACTAGAATTGCCTTAAGACAAATTTTATTCTTTAAGAGATTGTCCTATTGGGAAATGGAGATCAAATGAAGAGTAGTGGAAATTACTAGTTCTCTTCTATCATCTAGTCATTTAATCTGATAAGTTCCTTCTCAACACCAGTTGATTGTGTTCAGAGACATATATAGTCTCTAAATGTCTGTAATTAGAATATTAATCCTTTCTCTTCTTTCTGGTTACTTCAAGGACAAGGGAAACCTAATTAGTTTCATTAGGAATCAAAGCAAGATAAAAACAAGACCTCAGTCCATATCGTTGCAATGAGCATTGCAGTTATGAGCTGTGTTGCTGCACACACAGGAGAGAAATACCCTATCCTCAATTCTGCTGTTGAAGATGACTTTATAATGTGGAAGAGAAACTAGGTTGTTTGCCAATCTTTATTGCTATAAGTGTGGTGTATGCTCTGACAATTTCCCCTGCTTTCTATCACGTTTTTTTTCTTTTCTTTCTTTCTTTTTTTTTTTTTTTATTTTTGTTTTTCGAGACAAGGTTTCTCTGTAGCTTTGGAGCCTGTCCTGGAACTAGCTCTTGTAGACCAGGCTGACCTTGAACTCACAAAGATCTACCAGCCTCTGCCTCCGAAGTGCTGGGATTAAAGACGTGTGCTACCACCACCTGGCTCTATCATGGTTTCTTCTTATCTAACAAGGAAAAAAAAAGTGTTCTAAACTTTCTTTCTGATTTAAGTTTCCCAATAGAGAGCAGTAGCAAATACAGATCACGTAGTATTTTCTGAGAATTAGAAAAATAAAAATTTGTAAACTACCCAAACTGAATTTGAGAATTATGCATTTAAAGCCATATTTTTCAATCAATAGAATATTTGTCTTTCTATCACTCCTCAACTCCAAATTTGTATGATTTGGAATTATTGACTCTTGTTTCAGTGACTTTATAAAATAATAAGTCATTGCATTTTATTACATATCTACCTATAAATATTTTACACATAGATTCATTGTGATTCCGTTTATCTCAGTGCATATACGTCTAATATATGCATAGCTATTAACTATTTAAAGCCAATTAGGATATTCCTAGCCTAAGACAATCATCAATTTGTTTGTTGTTTCCCATGCGAACTTTTCCCAGAACTGCAATACCTTTTTAAATTAGAATCTTCTTGGGGAAAGATTAATGATATAGGGAATCTACCAATTAAAGGATGCTAATCAAATCAACAGTGTATATGTTGTTAGATATCTTGCGACTTACAGGTGAATATTGAGTTTCTAGTAAAATAAGATGGAATACATGGAAGACACATGGGATCTAGTAAAATAAGATGGGATACATGAAAGAAATATGCTCATTAGGACTACAAAATTCTCTCAGTTGAAAGGCTTATGTGAAATGAATATTCTCATATTTATTAAGGTGCTAGAAGGGATCATCAAAAAAAGAAATTCATACTAAATAATAAGATCAATTAGACATATTCTGGTGCATGGCTAAAAATCATTAGAAAGAAGCTAGTCTCCTTTCTTGTTAGTATTTCCTTGAGAACTTATCTTGGTGCCTATTCAGCACAGTGGTGTTTTATGGACTTTATGCTTCAGCAAGAACACCCAATTAATAATGTTCATCATACCATGAATGTGTGTGTGTTTAGTTAAATCATTTCTAATGACAACTCTCTGTTTTCAGCAGCCTTGGAAATAAATTTGCAATGTAATTTTAGTAAAAAGCAATTGCTGAATCAGTTAAATGCCGTCTACTGTATTAAATAGAGAATGGTACAGAAATACTGAAAAAATTTTACCTGAGCTGGGGAAACAGGTTATGATTTCTATCTGCTAACTTTACTCATATGGTCTAAAACCATCAACCCTATTTCATTGCCCTTCCTATAAGAAAGAAGGTTTCTTCTAGTTGAGTGATACAAGGTCATAGCAAAATGTCATGATATTTTGTGAATACATTCAAAACCCAGGACATTCTTTTACCACCTTCTTCCTCAAAGGAACTAGTCACCTTACTTCTTTTTTTCTGGATTGGGCAAAATTGTCTCTGTTATTCACAAAATGCTCATGGCATGACAAATTTGTCTGACTGTTTTGGGAAGAGGGCATGTTAGTGAAAGAGAATTCAGGCAAAATGTTTGCTTCTTTCAGTTTAAGTTTTAGAGGAGTCTGTTAATAAAGTTCTGCAGTTAGTACTTTTGTTAATAGTGTTAGAATTTTCCCACTTGGAGATAAGAGCCAAGGTATAAGGTATGTGACATGGTTTCTGCAATGATTAGATATCTTTAATTTGGAGGGCTTTATGAAAGAAACAAAATGGACATTTCAAATGATTTAAGTTAAAACAAAAGATTTAAATCTGTAACTGTTGTATATATTACATTCAATTTCAGCTGCATAAAATAAATAGAATATGGGAGCAGTATTTATTGTGTTTATTTTTCATGCAAAATTGATAGATATTATGGTACTCATGAGACAGCTTAGTACCATTTATTTCACTGAAAGATGGCATTAATATTTCTATTTTACCTGCCTTTTTAACATAGGAACACAAGGTCCTCAATACCTTTACTAGACATTAAATAATGAACTAACATCACTTCTGAAGTAGGGAATTAAAGAAACAGAAGATCTCTTTGTAGGTTGCTGTTCTTCATACAGGTGTTAATGTGAGAAAACATGAGCAGCAATTCACTGCTACTGATCAAAGAAATAGTAAACATAGTAATAGAACAAGTGTATCTATGATGGGACATAGTCTTTCTTCAATTTCTGGTTTTCTTTATTTTTTTAGCAGCTATATAATGCAATTTGTTGACTGTATCTTACTGTAATTCATGATTCTGTCCTGTGTGCAACAATTTCTCAGAGATAACATTAAGCCATTTATTTTGTATTTGGCTTCTTATCCCTAGCCATGTTTAAAGCATACAGTTTTAAATATCAGTATTATCTAAGGACTTAACCTTGCTAAAGATGAGAGCACAACTTTGTTCTTTAATTAAACCTGAGTGTATACATAAGTGACAAGCTGTTTAAATAATTGTCAAGTTGCAAATGAAACTAACACGCAGATATTAGTTATGTGCATGATAATGTAAAGGAATGCATGTGTGGAGAAAAAATAATAAATAATACACTTTTTTATAAAAATTATATTTAAGATGTAATACTTAAGGGACTTTGAATATTGGTTTAGTGGTAAGAATACTTTTCTCTGGAAGCATTAGATCCTGTCAAGTTTCTAACACCCACATAAAAAGCCAGATATGCCTGCTAATTCCTACTACCCCAACAATCAGAGGTAGTGACAGCCTACTGTCTTAAATGACACAATGCTAAATCTCTTGTTCGCATCACTTTAACTAGCTACATGCCTCTGCACTTGCTTACTTCCTGCTGTAAAACAAAAAAGTTCTCTGGCACATCTGCATTTTAGCACATAGATCCAGTTCTGCGTATGACCCCTGATGACTTTTCATTGCCATCAGCCTACACAGAAACCTCTCACATTATTAAAGCTAGAAATCATGGAGGAAATCTCCCTGTGAGTTTGAGATTGACTGTCCTATGACTGACAATCAAATTGTGTGGTGTCTTCAGCAATGGGACTTACCATGTAGTTTTGGTGGGCAACTATAAAAATGACAGTAGTCTGCTTGTTTGTGAAATCTCTGGAACTTCCATGAACAATAACATGTAAGATGATAATAACCCATGTCTTTCAGTAGGATTTTTACTGAAAAAAACCTCATCTCTTTGGATTTGTGTGTGTGGTAGATTTCCTACTTATACAGGACACCACCATTCAAAATAATTTTATTATGATTTGAAATTTCATTACTAATAAAATTTCATATATTCTTAGTTTTTCTTAACCCATTCATTAGCCCTTTCCCTAATACCCAGCTTCACTCAATTCTTTAAATTCTTACATTCCCTCCTTTTTCAAATATCACATGTATTTTCATATCCCGCTAATATATTGTTTAATTGGAATGTAATATTATAACTATTTGAGGGTCCAGCCCCAGAAGTCAGCATGAGGATATGTGAGAAAAACCATAAATGTGGCAATAGCGTAGGAAAAGTTCTGATTTATTTAATAATTAGACCTTTTTATCCAACAGGGAAAATAAACACATGTTTTCTGTTGGTAACTTATCCTTTACTTGATTTTAAATTCTCTCTGACAGTCTCTCTGTCTCCATATTGCTACATATATTTTATAGCTTCCTAATTAGCCTTACATAGTGTCTTGTACTTACAGCTCTCTGTCCAGTTCATATCTTCTCTGTCCTCCTGCTGTTTTCTGCCTAGTTCTTCTCTGCTCTTCCTCCACCATACTTTGTTGCTTCTCCTCTCTGCTGTCTGTATCCCTTTGCTCTCTGCTTCCCTACATACACCTCTGCCCTCTGCTGCCTCTGCCTTCTTGCTCTCTGCCTCACTGCCTTCTCCTTTCTGGCTTCCATTATTTCACAACCAAGCTCTGAACAATTATAGGTTGGATTACAGGACCCTATCCAAACTCAAAACATAAATTAAGTCACATAGTTTTTCTCAGGCTACGAAAGTCACAGTGACCCATGCACATAGCTCTAAGTTGGTGAGACTTCCCCGACAGAAAATGACATTAGAAATCAAGACTTAACAATAACAACTATTTAGCTGGACCTTGAGCAGTAAGGAGTACATGCAGACTAAAGTTTCTTTGAACTCTGGCTTTGGATCTGTAAACAGCACCTGGGGAAATGTGTTCTCCTTGTATTTGTGTCTCTAGGGACAACCAACCTGCTTTGAATCTGCTGAGGTCTTGGCTAAACGTGTAAAACGCTATCTTTGTAACTGAGAATGTTCCCAAGACAGTCTGAGTTATGAAAAATATCCTAGCATTATTTCTGTTCATCCATATTATATAACTTACACATATCATCCACAGCCAAATGTGTGCCCAATAGATGGAATGTATACATGAGATAAACACCCAAAGCTGTTATTAGGGAAGAAATGAAATACTTAGGAGAGAAATGAAATGACTTATGAGAGAAATTACAGACAGAAATAACTGGTTTCCACAGTCAATGACCCCATGGCTTTTCCAGGTGGAACTCCCCATCAAGGAATCATGCATCTAATGGGTTGGCCTGCTGAACAATAATTGTCACCTGCTGTATACTCCTACTCCAGCTCTCTACATAATATAGTAATATATTTTATCCAATTCTTCTACCCCCTAATTTCTCTCATACCTTGAAGCCCCTCTCAGTTTCAAACTTTCTGTTTTCAATATTTACTTTTCTACTTTGTTTTTTACCTATATATAATCTAATATTCTTTCCCTTATTGACTACAATACAAATTTTAACACTTTGAATGGATATGGCATTCTATTTGTACTGAATTATTGAGCTAAAAAATTTCCCTGAGTTTTAAAACAGAAATAAGTATATATTCTACTTTCCTAAACAAAACAGAAAACTATAAAGTAATTTGAGAGAAAATGATTAACTTCTCAAGAAGCTATTTCCTCTTAGTCTCTTATTTGAGGTCTTGCTTTTGCATGTCCTTTTTTTATGAGTTTTTCAAGGTAGAAACTTTCTAACACAACTACAAATATATCTCTGTTCATTTAATTTTTGTAGCTTTATATTATGCATTTTGAAAATTGACTTTTGAATCAAATTTCAATATTTTCCTAAGTAGCATTTAATCAACACTTAAAATTTTATGCAAATATTACAGTCTTTATTATATAAATCAGATTAACTTCAATATTTCTGAAACTTCATCACCTTCATCAAGCCAAATATTATGTATATAGGTATAATTTCATTACTAATATATTTTCACAAAACATTTTTAAACATTCTTAATTATTATTAAACTAGTTATCTAGTTATTATTCCTTTCTTTTATCTCCAGCCTCACTTAATCTTTTAAACCTCCATATTCCTTCTCCTTTAAAATACTATATATTTTTTACTACAAATTTATGGAATAAGTTGGGTGTGATCTCATGAATCTACAATAGTTTAAGCTATTTTATAAAGGTAACCATGTTGATTTCACAGTATTACATTTGAAGATCTCTATAGTCGTCCCAAATATATGCATGCAAGAAAGTAGAGAGGACCTCTGATTTGAAAAATTAATTATTCTTTTTTGTAAATAATTTTATTATTAAATTTATTTTATGCACATTGGTAGGAAAGTGCAGATCCTCTGGAACTGGAGATGCAGAGTGTTGTGAGTTGCCATGTGGGTGCTGGGAATTGAACCAGGATCCTCTGGAAGAGCAGCCAGTGCTCTTACCCACTTAAACTATCTCACCAGCCCCCAATTGAACTATTCTTTATCTACTAAATATGGTTTTCTTAGCAGTTGGAGAGACAGCTAACTGATTAGGAGCATGATCTGCTCTTCCAGAACCTACATGGTGTCTCACCCCTCTCTCTAACTCCATTTCCTAGTGATTTGACACTCTGCTTGCCTCTAAATGCATCAGGCATGCATATAGTGCACAATCATACAGACTGTAAAAACAACAATATGCATGCAATCTTTAAATAAAAAACTATTTCATTAAATAGCCTGATATTTAGAGAACATAGTTTACTAGGTGTCATATTTTATATTAAATGTATAAAATCATAAGCAACTCTTGATATTCTATCATTCTTCAATATTAAAAAATAAGCATTTTCTTCTCACAAGTGATTAGTCTGACTTATAGCATGTGAAAGTAAGGCTAAATTTCTAAGTATCCAGAGCTATATCCTCATTGATTATAAATCCTAAAATTTAGAAATCTGAGGAATTATCAGTTTATACAAAAATAAAAGACAAGTCTCAAATCATAACCTAAAGTCAGAAAAGTTAGTGAAGGGAAAATAGAAAGATTCCATTCTTTCAAATTTCAATGATTCTTCCAAAATATTTTTCATTTCACTCAGTTCTCATATGGTTATCTAACCCAGACTTCCGAGTTAGTGTCCTTTGAAGGGATGGAAAAGGCACTCATGGAATTGATTTAAAAGTCATTAGTAAAGTTAAATCCCTTCAGTGCCATGTGGAGCCACAATTTTATGGAAAGGTCTATTTGTATTTTTTTTAGGTTTTCAATGATTTTTTTCTTTAAATTTCAAAAAATAAGAGAATTGAATTTCATTCAACAAATTTTATGAGTATTTTTTAGTAACTCAGGAGACATTAATTTGGAATAGAATTCTTTGGTTTCTTTTAGATTGTACTGAACTTTATGTTAAAAATTATAACTTCATTTATTTTATAACATTAATTAAGCATAACTATGTCAGCTATATTTTTAAATAAGTGATCATAAACACAGTTTCTTTAAATTAAATAAAATATACTTAAACATATCTAGGGTTAAGTTCTGTTTAATTTTTATTCGTTGATATTTTCTCATGTCTGCTGTCTGCACTTGCAACCTCCCACAATCAAATCCATGTATAAAAGAAGCCAAAATCAAATAAAAAAAAGAACAAAACAGAAACAAAAACAAAGACAAACAAAAGAAGTAGGAGGAGGAAAAGGAAGAAGAAGAAGAAGAAGAAGAAGAAGAAGAAGAAGAAGAAGAAGAAGAAGAAGAAGAAGAAGAAGAAGAAGAATCCTGTTAGTGTGGAAACTATAGTGTGGATCATTGAGTTACATAGTTTATCTTCTAGTCCATTCATCTCTGCTTGTAAGTGTTCATTTCCATGATTATGACTTAGTTATCTGGCTAGAGGCCTCTGGTTTCTGCTACACCACAGATAATGGACTCTCACTGGGGCTTCTCTTGGATATCCTGTTGTTGAGTGTAATGGAGAGCCTACTGTTTTGAATCTAAAGATTCTTCTCATTCACATGCTGCAACAATTCAAAGATTTGGTGAACTGGGATGGGCTAACTTATAGCCCTGTTCTGGGTCTAGGTTTTGTTAACTGCGTTGGACAGCTCACTAGTTTTCCCTTATTGTCATTACTAAGCAAGCTCTCTAGCAAGCTCAGCTATCTCACCCAATGCAGCCTACAGCAAGGAGCAGAGCCAGTTTTTCTGCTCTCAGGCCATCAGATCCAGATATCCTTCACTCACTTCACCAGGGCCAGTTCTACTGTTTTGCCCAGGCATAGTGCAGGACCCATTCTGCTGTGGAATATTTGTTTACACTGTGAAGGTGTATCATTGTTAACTCACCTTCTGATTGGTTTAGTAAAGAGTTGAATGGCCAATAACTAGGCACAAGAGGTTACATAGGACTTCTGGGGACAGAGAGGACTCTGGGAAGAAGAAAAGGGACAGGAGATAGCAAGTGGAAACAGGAGGAGCAAGGTGGAAAAGAGGTAATGCCATATGACAGATGTAGATTAATATAATTGGGTTAATATAAGTTATATAAGCTAGTTAGAATCAAGCCTAAGCTATAGGCCTAGCTTTCATAATTAATAAAAAGTTTCTGTGTCATTATTTGGGAGGTGGCGGGATGAACAACAACAAAAAGACTCTCTCTCCTGATTGTTGTTGGGGAATATGAGGGAGTGGCAGGATCAACTCTCCTGCTCTTATGCCATCAGGGCTGGTTCAACTGCATCACTTACAGCGGGGTCAGCTCTAGGATGCTGCCCAGGTGAGAAGAGGAGCCTACTTTCCTGTGTGTTGCAACTAGTGAAGATCAGAGCTAGAACTTCCACTCTTGTGACTCTCGTGATTTGTGAAGTAGGAGACCCAGAATCTGCATCCTAGATTATTTTAGAGGATCTTTTTCAGTATCTTTCCACTTTCTTCATTATATGTGATACCATCTTCTACTCTTAAGCAAGACAACCATATCTACTAAGTTTCAGTTTTGATCTTTGCTTTGAGTTCTCATCTGTGATTAAAGCTAAAATATTTGACAAGTTGTAACGTTATTTCTAATACTGCAACCAGAAGATTCTGTCCTGTTAGGTTGCAAACATTATAGCATCCCCCCACCAGACACCTGATGGTTTCCAACTTAAGTGAGAAGATATTCAACTGACATAAAATCCAGAATATTTACATTGTGCTTGATGAAATACATGTCTTTAGGATCAACTTCATGAATACTCTAGCTGTAAAATTTGATTCTTACTATATACTATAAACTCTAATTTTTTTGCTTGCTTATTTCTTTACTTTGTCCATTTTTATGTGCTTATCCTTAAATTCTAATGTTGAAAATATCATGAACATGTTGGGGGCACATTAATATCTTCCTTAAAGATAATAAATTGATCCTTACATTCCTCAAGACAATATTCTTTCTACTTTTATATCACGTGTACTTTCTTGTGCACCTAAATGTGTTTATGTATTTATATAAAATCTGATTTAATGAATATATTGTATGGAATTTTCATATCTTCCTTAAAAAACAGTAAGTGTACCCCTTCCATTTCTCAGCAATATCTCCTTACTATCTTTGTATCATGTATGTGCATATTCATTAATTTTTTAATATTAAAAAGGTAGGTCGGATGTGTCTATTTTATTTTTCTTGATATAAATTTATATGTACTATTTGTCAGTCTGTCTGTGCCAGATTTCTCTTTACCCCCTTGTAACAGGAGAAAAAGACAGTTGTGGGCCATCTATGACAGTTGTTAGATAAGGTATATGTGCATGTGTATGTGATGAGATATGGTTGTACACTTACAATTGAATTATGAGATGTTTTCAGCCTTCTACCTTTCTTCATTTGGTTCATTCTCTCTTTATTTCTGTTCTCTTAATTTTTTTATTAATTTGTCAGTTTATTTATTACTCATAAAATCCAGGGCTTAAAAATGAGAGAATAAGTACAGTTTTCTGAATGTGTTTGCTCTGAATCTGTTATTTTGATTACTATGGTTATCTCCATTTTGCATCAGTGAAAAAAGTGAGGAAACAGTGGAGAATGAACAAGAGTGTATGATATCTTTATGAAAATGGTACATTGACCCAAAGAAATATACAGTAGCTGGTGCTGAAGATTTATCTGTGATTATGATGAGACAAGCATCAAATAAACCCTTTCCTCCCCATATTGCTTTGATCATAGTGTTTCAACACAGCAATAGAAATCCTAAGACACAGAGCAAAATCTTATTTAGCACTTAATATTATAATATAATTCACCAGTACTTTTTTTTAATAAAATGGGAACTCAATGCATCAAAATCTGATTAAATATTTTCTAATGGGATTTGTTTTATGCTATAAAAAATTCATATAATAAAATGATTATTCCAAAGTCAATGACAACAAGAATTTATCTGTTTCTAATAATGTATCTGTAGGATGTGAAGCAGGATGTGTGCAATTTGTAGAATTAATTTTTATTTCTCATGGCCTATACAGCTTGGTCATTTCTAACAGTTATAGAATATTGTTTCTCTTTTGTTAAATATAACTTAATAAATCTCATTCTAGACTTTTAAAAAATCTAATGCTTCTTGGATCATCACTATGTATTCTGAATATGAATATTTTTTCAGATGCAATAGTGAAAATATAAGTGGAGTTATGGCCTTAGTTCTTTACTTTTTTACAAAACGAATTTTTCATTAATACTATTAAATGTTCCTTTCTTCAGGGCCGTTTCATATACAGTTCCTCAAACTGTCTTCTTTCAGCTTCATGACTCGGATTTTAACGTAAAATTTTTAGACATTTGCTTTGTAAAGATGCAAACATATTGGGCTGAGCTCCAGGAGAGCTATTGAAGAGAAAGGGACGTTTGTATGAGCCAGGGGGTCAAGGTCATGACAAGCAAACCCACAGCGACAGTAGACCTGAGCTCCTGGGAACTCACAGACTCTGGAGGAGCAGCCAAGGAGCCTGCATTGGACCAACTGAACCTTCTGTGTGTGTGAGCGTTGCATAGCTTGGCATCTTCATGGGGCTCCTAGCAGTGGGATCTGGACCTGTCCCTGGCTCTTCGGTTGGCTTTTGGGAACCTGTTCCCTGTACTGGGTTGCCTCACCCAATCTTAGTGCAGGGGCAGGAGCTTGGTCCTATGTCAACTTGATGTGCCCTGTTTTGTTGACTTGCCATGGAAGGCCTACCCCTTTCTGAATAGAGACAGAGGTGTGGTTTTAGGGGTAGAAGGTCAGTATAGAAAAAGAGCAGGAGGAGGGGAAGGAGGGAAAACTGGGGTCAATATGTAAAATAAATGAAGAAAAAATTATAAAAAAGCATTTTTAAAAATTCTGCTTTGTTGGTTGTTGTAAGAAGGAGTACTTGTTTGTTCCCAGTTGCTCAGCCCCAAAATAACCACACAGAAACTATATTATTTAAATCACTACTTGGCCCATTAGGTCTAACTTCTTATTGGCTAACTCTTACATATTAATTTAACCCATTTCTATTAATCTGTGTATCTTTACATGACTGTGGCTTACTGGCTAACATTCTGACATCTGTCTCCAGTGCGGCTACATGACGTCTCTCTCATACAACCTTTCTTTCCCCCAGCATTAATCTTATTTTTCCCTGCTTAGCTAAGTTCTTCCCTGCTAAAGGTCCAAACCAGTTTCTTTATTCATTAATGGTAATTACAGCACACAGAGGGAAATCCCACATTACCTCCCCTTTTATGTTTAAAGAAAAAAGGAAAGTTTTAACTTTAACAGAGTAAAATTACAAATAACAAAACAGATATCAAGCAACAATTATAGTTACAATATTTATATCTACTTTATCTTTTATCATAACAAAGGAAAACTATCACTATAACTATAAATTCTTAAACTTCATCAAAGACTCCAGAAAGATATAATATTACCTAAGTAAACAGAAAGTACATTGTAAGCAACTTCCAATACTCTAGAATTGACAGAGACATCTCGCTGCCTGGACAGACACCCACCATTCTTCTGTATTGTTGGAGCATCCATCTTCAGCCTACAGGCCCATAGTATCCAGCAGACTTTTCCATGAAGCAGGAAATTTCAAAGACAGCTCTGTCCATATTTGCAGTTTGCCAGTCGTTTTCTTCTGTGTCCTACAGAATGTCTGGCAGACTCTTTTATGAAGCAGGAACCCCGAAGGTACATCTGACCTTTAGGCAAGTTCAGCCGTCATTTCTCTGCGGGTTCTGCACGCACAGTTAAGCAGTCCAGGCAAAAACAGTTTCTTGCCCAAATGGCTAACCAACTCCAAAAGTAGACTCTTCAATGCCCATCATCCTCTTTAAGTAGATTGCTGCCACCAGGAGCAGATGTGTCTCATTGTCATGAAAAGTCCTAAGTTCTTAAACACATTAAATGCCATATACTAAAGGTCTCTGAAAGATTTGAAGAATATCTAGGTAACTGAAATATATCTCTATATATCTAGAAAACCTAATTAACAAGACTAAAAGCTTGACTATTATAGATAATTATCTATTTACCTATATTTCTTAACTATACATTACATTTTTAAATGAACCTCACAATCACAATACCTTAATCAAGAGCAGAAAAATACATATAACAAAATTGTTCTTAAATTTTTACCAGCAAACCAAGATCTATACCAATGCAAATCTCTATAGCATATCTCCTTTAAATGTAAACAAACATTTATAGACATTATTTGGGAATATGGTCATAGTTGGTTCCATACTGTTTCCTGCTTTTTGTTGGGCAAAGTAATTTTTTAAGGGGTGTTCAAGGCAACCTATCAGGGATCTTGGTCCATCAAACCATATAGTCTAGAAGCAATCCACAGGTCCTCATCTTCTGTGGAAATAAGAGAAGAATCTCTTTCCCAAAGCAACATATCCTTAGAACCATATATACCTTTAAATATATATGTTGGTTTAGCTTAGCAGCCCATACAATGAAATGTCTCTCTGTACTGAGCTCCTGCAAAGTCAAAAAATTCAAAGAAAACACAATAATATACATAATCCAGACTCTCTGTGAATTTTCCTTTTACATGGTTTGTTTTTCTTTACTCATTTTAATCTATGAATGTCTGTACTCTGTCCCTTTAATGACTCTCTATTTTTCCTCCCTCCCAAACCTACATACATTTATCCAAAACGGTGACCCATTTAGAGGTCTTTTATGTCTGAATCTGTTCTATTGCATATCTGTAATTCTTTACTGTCTAGGAGCATTTCTTAATATGCTAAGCGCTTCTTAAAAACCTTAAGCTGTACCATTTCTAGGGGAAATGTGGCACTGCCTGCTTGCCCACCCAGCCTAGCATGGCAGAACTGCTCACTGCCTCTGAGAGCCATGCACTATACCCCATCTCTAGGCACACAGCTGGTCCATGTTGCCACCAAGCAAGCTGTAGCACTTTGCTCACAAACCCCATTCAATTTTACTTGGTCTGAGCCCAGCGCAGAAAGCTGGCATTTCAAAATGGCCACAGCTTTTTTTTTCCTGTTACCACTGAATCAAGAAATCCTCTCTTAAGGGAGCTGCAGCATGCCACCAGCAAGCAAAGCCCATTTGAAGAAACAAAAAATGTAGTTAAACTTGGTTTTTTAGTGTCTAGAATTTCTTTTCAAGCCCTCCCAGGTTTTACATGGATTTAGTCCACCATGTTGGTGCTGCCAATTTGTAGGAGGAGAGGGGGCTGCTTGTTTGTTCCTGGCTGCTCAGCCTGAAATAAAAAAAAACTATATTATTTAAATAACTGCTTGGCCCATTAGGTCTAACTTCTATTGGCTATCTCTTACATATTAATTCAACCCATTTCTATTAATCTGTGTATCTCCACATGGCTGTGGCTTACTGGCTAATGTTCTGACATCTGTCTCCAGTGAGGCTACATGGCATTTCTCTCACACCACCTTTCTTCCTCCCAGCATTCATCTTATTTTTCTTGAACTAGCTAAGTTCTTCCCTACTATAGGTCCAAAGCAGTTTCTTTATTTATTGATGGTAATCACAGCATAAAGAAGTCCTACATCAGTTGTTCACTCTTTTATTATTCTGTACCCAAGTTCATGAACACAGAACTATAGCTGACAATGCTGTATGTTAACTGACAATGCTGTATGTTGTGAATTCTAGACTGCCAGTATTTAGTTTCTATGCACTAGTATATGTAGCAAGAGACATAAAAATCCAGAGACAGATATTGTGGTTCAACCTGAAGATCAGAAAAGCAAGGCAGCTAAGTCACTAGAGAACTCATACATCTAAGAAATCTTCAGATTGAAAGAGAGAACAAGTTTCTGTCTCATCCTGCCTCATCTTCTAGTGTTGTTGGGATTAAAGGTATATACCAACACCACCCAAGCCTCTATGGCTTACTAGTGTGATTGCTGGGATTAAAGGTATGTGTGATTGAAGGTGTGTGTGCTAGCACTGCCTGGCCTGTATGGATGACTAGTGTGGCTGTTTTGTGTTCTGGTCTTCACACAAGATTTAGTTATTAAAATACAAATGAAATCTCACTACAGAAATATATGACAAAAGTAGATAAGATTAAAATTCCTCATTTATTTAAAGTGGGTTGAATCTGCAGAAAATATACAAGGAATTCATGATATTGATTGTATTCATGTATCATTTTTATAACATTTGTTTCCAATGAACTTATAAAACTAAATGACCTTTACAGTTTCTCCATAAAGTATATGATATTATTCTATATTTATGATGTCTTCTATTTCCTTATGTACTTTTCTTTTTTTTTTCAAGAATGTGCTTCCTATTGTAGCCCTGGTTATCCTGCAACTCACTCTGTAGACCAGGCTGGCTTCATACTCAGAGATCTGTCTGCCTCTGACTTCCAAGTGTTACATATATTTTTTCTCAAGTTGTTCTTGCTGATAATGATTTTGAAATTTCTTTTAACTCATGTGAAATTTTCATCACATTTAACTATGATATTAATGACATTCTATTTTGAAATAAATTGTTTTAGAATCTCACCTCATAAAAACATAATCATTTTGTAATTATCATTTTTAATCACAATTTTTGGCCTTAAAAATCTATTAGAATGTCAGTGATTTACTTAATAGTCTAGGTCTACATCTTATAAATTCACAAAGCAAAATTATCTCATACAAGAAACTTCTAAATTCTAAATTATTCTATAATTAGAATGACTCTTGAAATCTTTGGAGTCATTTACAATCATGTGTGTTTTATGAAATATATTTTGATACATTTTAAATTTTAATAAACTATTCTTGTCAGCTCATATTATCATGCTACTTGGAAATTACACAATTTAAGCCAATTATAATTTAATATATTTATCCTGTTTCTTTTTTGAAGAAAAAACATTTAGGAGACCTGAGAAGTTGCTCAGTGGTTAGGACGTCTTCTTGCTCATCCAGAAAAATGAAGTTCTGTTTCTAGCAATATATAGGGTGGCACACAATTGTCTATAACTCTAGCACTCAGGCCACTGACTCTCTTATCTGGACTTTTTGAGCTCCTCCACTCATGTTCACATGTCCTCACAAAGACACTCAGATTCACATTTAAAAAAAATAGATTTTCGAGTCCCCTGCTAGGGGGCCTCCTTTGTCCCACGGAGCCGAGCAGAGAGGAGAGGGCAACCCTCAGTAGGCCTGCCTTTGGGACCGGGAACCTCGCCCAACCAGCCTCCGCGGATTCATCTGGACCCTGTCCCGGCTGCACCTGGGCTCGGCCCACCCGGGCTGAGGCCTTGGGGGAAGGGCGAGTCCCCTGCTAGGG
>PVIU01028424.1:0-18972 GCA_004026605.1 Ondatra zibethicus | reverse complement strand
TCTAGCCATTAATTCTGTCCATGCGTGCATCCTTCTAGCCGTTCACTCTGTCCGTGCCTGCATCCTTCTAGCCGTTCACTCTGTCCGTGCCTGCATCCTTCTAGCTGTTCACTCTGTCCGTGCCTGCATCCTTCTAGCCGTTCACTCTGTCCGTGCGTGCATCCTTCTAGCCGTTCACTCTGTCCATGCCTGCATCCTTCTAGCCGTTCACTCTGTCCATGCCTGCATCCTTCTAGCCGTTCACTCTGTCCATTGCCTGCATCCTTCTAGCCGTTCACTCTGTCCGTGCCTGCATCCTTCTAGCCGTTCACTCTGTCCATTGCCTGCATCCTTCTAGCCGTTCACTCTGTCCATTGCCTGCATCCTTCTAGCCGTTCACTCTGTCCGTGCCTGCATCCTTCTAGCCGTTCACTCTGTCCGTGCCTGCATCCTTCTAGCCGTTCACTCTGTCCATGCCTGCATCCTCATCGTACTCTCAAAAACAGCGCTGTCGGGTCTAGCCACTCCAAAGCCACCATCTAAATCACTCTGTGACAAGTTTTCAAACAAGTCCAAAGAAAACCACAACTCCCATTCTTTGTTTTAATTATAGCCACTTGGAGCAAGTGACTATTTGGAATTATCAAGGAATTTTGATACAGTATTTGTACGAAACATTCCACAATTTTCTCTGGCAAAGCGGACTCAAGCACGACGGTTTATAACTCTCATCGATAACTTCTATGACTACAAGGTAAGGATGGACTCCATTTTCATTTCCTAACTCTCATCAATAACTTCTGTGACTACAAGGAAAGGATGGACTCCATTTTCACAGGACTGTGAAGTCAGATGACCTGGGTCCGAATCCTGGCTGTACCAGTTCTTTTACTATTATGCCTCAGTTTCCCCATCTGTAGATAGAGGCTAACAGTATCTATCCCCAAATGGTTGTTGTGAGGATTACACAGGTTGGTCCATGTAAAGTGCTTAAAACATTAAACCCAAGCTGAATGCTATGTACTTCCTATTAAAAATAGCAGCAGCTGGTGGTAGGCTCCATCAAAAGTCACTCTGCTGCTACATTAACGTCCCATCATCCCACAAGTAGGACTGAGTGCTCAGCGCACCTGTGTTATCTTAGTACCTGGTGGGTCTGAGAGTGATGAACGGCCCTTTGCCTTGTTGAACTGCTCGATCTACCCTCCCCACCCTCCCCTAGGAACCAACTAGCAGGTGACGTCATGCTGCTCTGTTTTTAATCCCTGTGTCTTAGGAGGCAGTGCAGTCTTTGGCTGCCCACAGAAGGCAATGTAGCCTAGTAGTTAAGGAGTGCACCCTGGCACCAGGCTGTCTGCTCTAAAGACTGGCTCAGCTTCTGAGCATTGTCTGCCTTCTCTAAAGGTAGTAATTGCCCTTCTCTAGAAAGGTAATCATGATATGTGTATGGGTTTGTGAGGATGAGGTGTTTATATAAAGTACTAAGAACCTAGTGTGGCAGGTAGTGCACTTAACAAGTGCACAATCAAGGCGAGCCCCTCTTATGGTGTAAACTCCCTCTAAGAGGAAGATACCCATAGTAAAGGTAGTATAAACGGACACTTCCTGTCCCACCCACCTGGTCCCAAATAACACACAGGCTTATATTCATTACAAATGCCTGGCCAATAGCTCAGGCTTATTACTAACTAGCTCTTATGTTCAAATTAACCCATTTCTCTTAATCTAATATTGCCACATGGGTCGTGGCTTTACCTGTCCTCTAGCATGTCTTGCTCCCTCCTTCCCCCAGCATTTTCAGCTTGGCTTTCCCACCTAGCCTTATTCTGCCTTGCTATAGGGCAATCAGCTTTTTTATTAACCAATGGGAGTAATACATATTCACAGCGTACAGAAGGATTATTCCACAGCAAACTACTGTAAGCATTTTTTTTTTAACTACTGGAGCTTTCCCTCACTCATCTTTGCACAGAATTAGAGCAATGATTCTAAAATTGAGGGGACTTTGTAGGGGAGGAGGCATGTACGAAAAGCCATGGGAGTTTTGTGTTTCATTTACTCATTCATTCAGTGACCTCTGTGACCCTGAGCAAGGTGCTAGGCTCAAAGTCGATGGCAATTGAGACGCTGTGGTTTCCATCATAGCGCCTAGGGCTCAGAGTCTGAGCAACATGAATCTCCTACACCTGTGTTAATTACGTTCAGTTACCAGTTCAGGATGACCACTGGAATACAGAGAGAGGACTGTGAGCCTTGAGGTTCAGGGGTAGTAGGGAGCAGCCCAGGGAGGTCCTCTGTGCTCTAGTTGTATCAGAACCATCCGAGCCACTTACAGTCCTGATTCCAGAGCCACCTCATCTCACCCTAGCAAATGAGGACTAGGCATGGGTCCTGAAAGCTCATGTTCACATGTTCCCAAATGTTCTTAAAATGTTCAGGGGATGGTGGGCTGATTCAGCACAGGGCAGGAGGGACAGCCTGGGATAGAGAAAGGTTGTTACTGAGTATGGAAGGCAGCCTGTGGGCTTCAGTGAGGTGACCCAGGAAAGCCTGCTGAAGACATGCAGCAAAGACCATATGGGCAGGGCTCAGGGGAAATGGACACTGATCAGGGAGTTGAGGTTCCAGGCATATCGCTGTGAGGCGCTGCCCTGTCCTCACGGCAGGTCTCCACACACTGGGTACAGCCCAGGAGGCTGGAGGGCATCGCTGTTTTTACAGGGCAGAGTCTTCGTGAGGAAAATGTGGAAGTGGCATTAGAATAGAGGGTAAAGGCTCGCCTTGTTTGTCTTTCAGCTGGGAATGCCTTAAAGAAAATCCATTCCCCATTGCTCAGCCTCTCCCACCTTTTCACTTGCTCACATGAGCAAAAGCATTACCTGGCAGTGTGATGGGATAGTCAAACTACCCACCCCAGCATTTATCCTAACTAAACCACACATTTGGATCTCTATTTTAAAGTATAGTCAAAATTATCTTATTTCAGAAATTGAGAGCATTAAGCAGACATTATTCTAGAATGTATTCATGAAGATTTGTGAAATAGGACATTTCCACTTAAGTAATGAAAAAAGTGTCATTTGTGATTGAAAGAGTTTATTAAAATAAAATGGGAATGCTAGTCCCTAAAGTCAACATATTGTTTTAAAGTATTCATATATTTACTTGAATAATAATTTTTGAAAGGCTGACAACAAATCTAGGTTCTTCAAACATCCAGAGGGGTTGTTTTGGTGCTGGCATGTGTATATGCCTATAACCCTGTGTATATGTGTATATGTGTACAACCCTGTGTATATGTGTTTATGTCTATAACCCGGTGTATATGTGTATATGTCTATAACCCAGTGTATATGTGTATATGCCTATAACCCTGTGTATATGTGTATATGCCTATAACCCTGTGTATATGTGTATAACCCTGTGTATATGTGTTTATGTCTATAACCCGGTGTATATGTGTATATGTGTATAACCCTGTGTATATGTGTATATGTCTATAACCCTGTGTATATGTGTATATGTCTATAACCCTGTGTATATGTGTATATGCCTATAACCCTGTGTGTATGTGTATATGCCTATAACCTGGTGTATATGTGTTTATGCCTATAACCCTGTGTATATGTGTATAACCCTGTGTATATGTGTATATGTCTATAACCCTGTGTATATGTGTATATGTCTATAACCCTGTGTATATGTGTTTATGCCTATAACCCTGTGAATATGTGTATATGCCTATAACCCAGTGTATATGTGTTTATGCCTATAACCCTGTGTATATGTGTATATGCCTATAACCCGGTGTATATGTGTTTATGCCTATAACCCTGTGTATATGTGTTTATGTCTATAACTCTGTATATATGCCTATAACCCTGTATATATGTGTTTATGTCTATAACCCTGTATATATGCCTATAACCCTGTATATATGTGTTTATGTCTATAACCCTGTATATATGTGTATATGTCTATAACCCTGTGTTTATGCCTATAACCCTGTGTATGTGTATATATGCCTATAATTCTGTGTATATGTGTTATCCCTATAACCTGTGTATATGTGTATATGCCTATGACCCTCGTGCATGGAAGGAAGAGGCAGGAATATAGTGAGTTGGAGGACAGCCCGAGCTATAGTGAAGATCTGCCTGAAAAAACAAAAAACAACAAAATGAAATGAAGAACAAGAATGATTTGTTTCTGAATGGGTGGACACAAAATATATAAGAGATATAAACTGTTTTCAAGCTGTGATCATGTTTGCACACTCACTGACCACTGAAATAATGAAAGGGCGTTGATGTAAAGCTCTGTGAAGAGTGCCCTGGCAGGCTGCTAATAGAGAAAAGGTCTGGAGGGGCTGGAGAGAGGGCTCCATGGTTAAGAGTGCGTGCTGCTCTTCCAGAGGACACAAACCCGTGTTGGGCACTTGCAAATGCCTCCAACTCTGGTTCCAGGGGAAACAACACCCTCTTCTGAATTCTGCAGGCACCCCTACACACACACAGGCACCCCTGCACACACCCAGAAACCCCTGCACACACCCAGGCACCCCCTACACACCCAGGAACTCCTGCACATACCCAGGAACCTCTGCACACACCCAGGAACCCCTGCACATACCCAGGTACCTCTGCACATATCCAGGCCCTCCTGCACACCCAGGCACTCGTGCACATACCCAGACCCTCCTGCACACTCAGGCCCCCCTGCACATACCCAGGCCTTCCTGCACATACCCAGGCCCTCCTGTGCATACCCAGGCACCTGTGCACATACCCATACAGACATTCATAATAAAAACTAAATCTTAAAAAAAGAAATGGATTTAGGCAGATCTCCATGGAACCATTGTGACCCCAAAGGCTCCACCTCTTAATAGTCTTGTAGTGGGAATATTTTAACACCAGTTTTGAAGGGGCCGATGACATCCAGACCATGTAAAGGCAAGAGTACTGGAGTAGGACCCGAGGATCCGGGCTGAGGCTGCCATAGGCCTGGGCTTCCCTGTATAAAGCCCCTTCTGTCTGTATCAGTGTGGTCTAAGATGTGCAGAAATGTGTTGAGAAGTGCTATGTGGTTTTCAAACCACTAGTTCACTAAAAACTACTCGTAAAAAAACACAGACAATTTTAAAAGCAAAGACCCAAGCTCCTTATGTGACAAACAGATCTTTATCTTGCTAGAGAGTTTTCCTTCAGCCTGAGTGTGGCGTCCGACCCTGTTCTCCTTCTGGTTCAGGTGCGCATGATTTGCTGTGCGGAGACTCCTATCTCAAGCTTATTTTTGCATCAACACCATGACAGTGAGTTAGAGCAAAGCAGAATACTGATGGATGATTTGGGGCTGAGCCAGGTAGGTGATATTAGCATGATTTCATTTTATTATAAAATGGTTTGATGATTTGGGGTTTGACACATGCTACATTTTGCAGAAGGAACCACTGGGCTGATGCTTTCTAGCTGACTTCGTCTCAACAAATGGCACATGTAGAGCGTCTCGTCTTAGAGGTCCTGTTGAGTGTGGAGGCTAATGCTTCATTGTTACGGAGCAGAAACAGTCCCGCAGAGAACCTAGCAAGTCCCAACTTAAAAGAAAGAAATCCATGGCTCTTTGCCAGACTTTCCATTAAGCAAACATTTGCAGAACTGTGCTAGCCTCGGGGTACTCTGTAGGAAACACACTGACATGGTCTGGGTTTTTCTGGAGTTTGGACTCAGAATTCATCACAGGCCAAGCAAGCAGAGGGGACTGCATTCCCTTCTTCTGTGAGAATGTTATGGGGTATATTGATCAGCTGTCAACAACTGACCTATTAGTCAGAAGTTCAACTGGGGCTGGAGAGATGGTTCAGCAGTTTAAGAGCACTGACTGCTCTTCCAGAGGATCGAGGTTTGATTCCCATCCCCCACATGGCAGCTGACAACCATCTGTACCTCTGGTTCTAGGGGATCTGATGCCCTTTTCTGGCTTTCATGCACACTGCATGTACATGGTGCATAGACATACATGCAGGCAAGGCACCCATACATGTAAAATGAAAAATAATTAAGTCTCAAAAAATAAATTTCAGTTGTCAACACTGACCCCAAGAATGGGGTCACATTCGTCTAGATCCAACAGTGAATTCTTGTTGATTTGAATTGACATTATTCATCCTAAGAGTTTGAGAGAAAGGGTCCAATAATGCTTTCAAAAGATAAACTTTTAAACATGATTGCGTTGTGTCTTAGTCTTTAGCCACTGTAGTGAAATGCTGCGACATGTGTGGCACCCACCACGCAGGCTGTTTCTCCCAGTTCCGCATTTAGAGCTCAAGTGGTTTTGTCATAAGCCTCCCATGATGGAAGGAGGGAAAGATCTCCCGGGCCTTCGTTTATGAAGACATCAGTCTGATTCTTGGGGACCCACTCTCAAGAACCAGTTAGTTCCTTAAGGTTCTGTCACCTAGTGTCACTCCTTTGGGGGTTAAGATTTCGGAATGGACAGTTCAGAAAGACACAACACTCAGACCTCAGTGGTGTAGGAATAGCTACCTAAAACCCAATGTGGGCATCGTGGGAATGTTGGCTCTCAAAGAGCAGTCCCTGTGTGCTGTCAGTGCACCTGAGGAACTGGCCAGTCAAACCAGCTTCTCATCACAGGCTTTTAACATTTCTGTAAGAGTCAGGCTTCAGATTGGGACCATCATGGCTAAATCAGAGAATGTGACCTCAGGGTCCTAGAGTCACAGTGACTTGGTAGGGAAGATGGGCTTAGGGAGGATGGGCTTAGGGAGGATGGGCTTAGGGAGGATGGGCTTAGGGAGGATGGGCTTAGGGAGGATGGGCTTAGGGAGGATGGGCTAAGGGAGGATGGGCTTAGGGAAGATGGGCTTAGGGAGGATGGGCTTAGGGAAGATGGGCTTAGGGAGGATGGGCTTAGGGAGGATGGGCTAAGGGGGCATGGGTTTAGGGAAGATGGGCTTAGTAGCATTTTGCTTTTCTCTGAAAGAACTTTAGAGCAAACCCACAAGTAGGGTAAGAAGAATCTTCACATCCACAAGCTCATGTTGGTGCCTCCAGTCCCTGAGCATTGTCTGGCTTCACAGCGGGACGCGTGCCCAATATACCTCTCGGCAAGGTCACCAATATTCCAGTAGCTAAGGACCAAAAGTGGCTCCAGTCTTTGCAAAGCCAGATTTCAGGCAGGCTCTCCAGTGTCAGGACCCACAGGGCCTTCCAGTCACTCAGTCTAGAAGAGGCTCTCCAGGGATCTGTCCCAGGGGCTTCCTAACTTCTACAACTGCTCGTTTTCTTTTGGGGGTTGTTAAGACAGACATTGCTTTGAACTTGCATCTTCCTGTCTTCACCTATGGGGTTCTGGGATCATAGGACAAGTCACCATGCCTAGCCAAACAATCATTTTTGCCATTAGCTACTTTTGGAGAGAGATTTCTTTCCAGCGTGTTCCTTTGGAGTTTTCAGACAACCTCCTTCTGAGTAAAATCTTTTGGTTTATGTTTCAGCTTTGATCTGATATTTTTCTTTTTTTTTTTTTACTTTCTGGTTCTGTTACTTGCCTATTAGTTTAGATCAGTTAACACTTTAGTCTCATTTAAGAGATTGTGTATGAAAAAAATTATCTAAATAAATAAGCCTGGAGGTTTTCTCAGCCCGGGTTTGGGACCGGTTTTCACTGGGGCTTGCTCTGTCTGCTCTCAGGACTCAGCAGGCCTCTCCATGTTCACTGGAGAGGAGGAAATCTTCGCATTCCAGCGCACGGTTTCCCGGCTCACAGAGATGCAAACTGAGCAGTACTGGATCGAAGGGGACAGAAGCAAGAAGTAAGGTCACTGTCACTAAATAAAGACAGGCGACTGGTGAAGGCTGTGAGACTTGACGGCATCATCTCCTCATCACCGACTGTGCACTTTGTCCTGCAGACTTTGGTCATCTGAGGCAGTGGACAAGGACACTGAGGTCTTGTCTTTGTAGATCCACGTTTTGCCCATTTATTTGGATTGATTTCTGCATCCTAAAATGAATCATCACTCCTGAAGATTACTATAGAACCTGACATGTTTCACCTGACTGAACCTGCACACACATGCAGGCAGCAAGTGCAGGCTGCCCGGGCATCTCCAGTCAGGCCTCACAGTAGCCACACCTTGGAAACTGAAGGGGACAGCATTTTGCCTCGGCCTCCGTATTCCTGTTTGTTGGTCGGTTATGAATTGAGGTCACCTCCAGGCCTTGTGGCTTCCTCAGTGCTAGAGAGAATCTGTGTTCTAACCCATAGGTCCAGGTTAGCAGGCAATACCTGGTCATTGAGGACGTGGATCACAAAACCGTCAGGGAAGGAGCAAGTAGAAAGTTCCAGCTACCAGGCAGGTCTCCCCTCTGCTAGCCGGAGGGAGCAACTGGAGGAGGCAGAGGCACAGCCATACCAGTAGCAGAGTGAACCCCATCACCCCAGGTGCCCTACTGTGTCAGCTACGCCCGCTTTCACTGCAAAGTTCACTGCCTGCCCTTGATGCTGAGTCTGCAGAGTTGGACATCATAGGAGACAGGAGAGAACACTTGACGAATCTGTAAATAAAAGCTGATTTCTCCCTCATTGAGTTTGTCTGAGTCATTTAAGCAAAACCTGTCTTTGCTAAATATTATCACAAAAGGGGATTTGGCTTATTGTTATTAAAGGGTGGGAGAAATGGCTCAGCAGTTAAGAATGCTTGCTGATCTCTCAGAGAACCAGAGTTAAGTTCCTAGCATCCATGTCAGATAGCTCAAAACCACCTGTAACTCCAACCCCAAAGGATCTGATGCCTTCTCCCAGCCCCCAGGGGCACCGCATGCCCATGCCCACATACCCACAGAGACATCTTCCAGCCTCTGGGGTACCCGCTTACTCATGCCCATATTATATACTCACATAGACAAATATACATAAACTGTAAAAAATAAGTATTATTTTTAAAAGAGAAAAAGAATCTTAAACCCCGGGCCAGTGAGATAGCTCAGCAGACAAAAGGGCTTGCTGCACAACCCTGACAATGTGGGTTGGAACCCCACAGTTGAAGAAGAAAATCAGATTCCCAGTGTTATTCTCTGACTGCCACACTAAGCCTGTACTTAACACATACACATGCAAATAATAAATAATTTCTTAAAAAGATCTTTTTAATCCCCTTCAGAAAAGAAAAACCCTGAAACCCCCAGCTGATATGAAAATCAACTATTTGGGAGAGTAGTCTAATAATCATATACCTGTCGATGTAAATGGGCTCTTGAGGCTACTTGTCATCTAACAGTCTGTCCTCACCATTCTGTTTTGGATATAAACTCTTTTATGTCAAGCAGATATATGAGTGGGTTACCTAAGCATGGAAAAAAGTTTAAATTAGGGCTTCCTGAAAGTTAAATGTGGTGTAACAGTGTATGCATATACATACAGATGAACGGATGGGTGGGCGGATGAATGGATGGATGGATGGATGATGGATGGATGGGTGGGTGGGTGGGTGGGTGGGTGGATGTATGGTTGGGTAGACAGGTGAATGGATGGATGGGTAGGTCAGTGGATGAGTGGATGGATGGATGGATGGACGGATGGATGTGTGGACAGATGGATGGGTGAGCAGATGGATGGATTTTTGTGGTTCTGGTTACCAAACTCAGGGCCTTCCCCATGCTAGGTAAATACTCCACCACTGAGTTATCTCACCCAGGCACACCCCAGTTCTAAAACTTACCTTTTGCTTTTCACATTTCTTTTTTTTTCTTACCTTTAATAAAAAGACAGATGGACAGAGGACTGACAGAAAAAGAAACTCCCCCTGAGTGTGTAGTGTTGATGGCATAGTGCCCTGCTCCAGTTCTTTGTTCCGGGTCCGGGTTTGGACCTTGAAAGCTTGTTTGGAGATTCCAGCGGGAGAGCTCAGTTCCCTGTGCACAGGGCAGCAGGGTGAGCTTCTGCTGGAGGAGGTTGTCTTCAGTGCAGAGCTTAGGAAGGACACACAGGTTGAAGAGGAAAACGTGGGGGTTGTGGAATATTCCTTTACTGTAGCATGAGGGCTTGCTTTGTTGGGGTTTCTGTCCTGCCTGGTCCCCTAGCCGTTTAGTCCCAAAGAATATCACACAGAGGTCTCCAGAAGATTATAAACTGATTGGCTCATTAACTCAGGCTATGTATTAGTTCTTATAAGTTATATTAACCCATTATTCTTATCTATGTTAGCCACATGGCTCAGTACCTTTTTCAGTGGGGCAGGTCACATCCTGCTTCTTCGGTGGTCTGGGCAGGAGTGCAGAAAGAGCTTCCTTCTTCCCAGAATCCTCCTGTTCTCCCTGGCCTGCCTCTACTTCCTGTCTGGTTTTCCCACCAATGCTTCCTGCCTGGCCAATTAGTGTTTATTTAAAACATGATTGACAGAATACAGACAATTCTCCCGCACCAGTTTATGCTGTGTGAAGATGTGTAACTGTGATTGGTTTAATAAAACGCTGGATGGCCAATAGCTAGGTGGGATTTCCAGGCGCAGGGGATGCTGGGAAGAAGAAGGATGGAGACACCAGGAGATGTGGAGGAAGCAGCATAAGCAATACAGAGTAAAGGTAACTGAGTCACATAAAAGAACAAAGATTAAAAGACATTGTTTAGGGCTGGAGAGCTGGCTCAGTGGTTAAGAGCACTGACTGTTCTTCAAGGGGTCCTGAGTTCAATTCCCAGCACCCACATGGTGATTCACAACCATCTGTAATGAGATCTGATGCCCTGATGCCCCCTTCTGGCATGTAGGGATACATGCAGATGGAGCACTCATACCAAAAACAAAAAACAAACATAAATAAAAGATATTGGTTAATATCTTATTGTTATAAGAGCTAGCTAGAAACAAGCCTAAGCTATTGACTGAGCTTTCATAATAAGCCTAAGATTTTAATAATAAGTCTCTGTGTCTTTATTGGGGAGCTGACAGTCCTGATGAAAAATCTGCCTACAGGTGGAGACACCTACTTACCCAGTACGGTGGTTTGAATGCAAGTAACTCCCATAAGGTCATAGGAATGGCACTATTAGGAGGTGTGACTTTGTTGGAGTAGGTATGACCTTGTTGGAGGAAATGTGTCACTGTGGAGGTGGACTTTGAAGTCACATATATGCTCAAGCCAGGCCCAGTGTCTTAGTTTACTTCCTGTTGCCTTCAGATCAAGATGTAGAATTCTCAGCTCTTTCTCCAGCACCTTGTCTGCCTGCACACCACCGTGTCCCACCATGATGATAATGGACTGAACCTCTGAACTGTAAGTGAGCCCCAGTGAAATGTCTTCCTTTATAATGTTGCCACCATCATGGTAGTCTCCACAGGGATTGAAACCCTAGGCCCGGTGGAAGAGGCAGCGGTGGAAAGGGCTTTCTGAGTCAGGAGTTGGGTGAATACTGGATACATCTTCATCCAGGCCTCCTCTCCACAGTCTGCCTCACAAAATAGCATGTAAGAAAAAGAAAGAAAACGAGAAAACAACATGGCAGCTGGACCAAAAGAAAACAGAAGGGTTCTGGATGCAGAGTGCTTCTTAGATTTGGGGCATTTGCATATTTATAATGAGATATCTTTGGCACAGGTCATGCCCGAGGACTTCGAAGGCCAGAAGAAGAAATCAGATCCCCTAGAACTGGAGTTACAGGTGGTTGTGAGCTGGCATGTGGATGCTGGGTACTGCACCTGGGTCCTCTAGAAGAGCAGTAAGTGCTCCTAACTGCTAAGCCACCTCTCCAGCCCCTGTGCCTGCATTTGACCGTGATATGAGGTGAGACATGGACTTTTCCACCTGACGTATCAGTCAGCATATCAAAAGTTCCAGGTTGTGGGGCACCTTAGGGCTTCACTTTTTAGTTAGGGACACCCCACCTCTAAGACCAAAGTGCAGCATGTGACAACCCCACTGGGAAGCCTCACTTTAGTCTTTCTTCCACCTGTGATCTCTGACGTTCCCAGCTTGCCAGTCCTTCCCCTGGGGTGGCAAAACAGTCAGAAACCCATGTTCTCACTGGAAGTGCTCAGCGTGTGGGTTGAGATCCCAGCAAGTGTTGCAGTGGAACTAAGGCTCTACTCACCTGAGACTCAGACCAGGAGCCCTGGGTCCAGAAGTGCCAGGTGCCTCAGCATCCTCCTAATTCACCTCCAGAAGTGCCACATGCCTCAGCATCCTCCTAATTCACCTCCAGAAATGTCACATGCCTCAGCATCCTCCTAATTCACCTCCAGAAGTGCCAGGTGCCTCAGCATCCTCCTAATTCACCTCCAGAAGTGCCAGGTGCCTCAGCATCCTCCTAATTCACCTCCAGAAATGTCACATGCCTCAGCATCCTCATTCACCTCCAGAAGTTCCAGGTCCCTGCAGCATCCTCCTAATTCACCTCCCATTCCCAAACTTGACAAAAAATAAATGAGAAAAAACAGGACAACTTTTCTTAGAAAAAGAAAAACTTATTCATTGCTTTCTTCTTGTGATTAAAACAAAACAAAAACAACAGACCATGAGCTCATTTGCTGGTGACAATTGTGAGATCGGTAACATGGGGACTTACAGAATTTTGACTGATTTCTGAGTAAAGTACTGCGGAATCACATTTACGCATTCTTGGGGGAGGGGGTTATATTTTTATCATAAGGAAATGCTAATCTTCCTGAAATCTCCCTCTCCCCACCTTGCTCTGCTTTCGCACTGGTGCTTACAAGTGTGACAATAGAAGTTTAAAATTAGTTGGAATTTAAGCACAGTCTTTGCATCTAACATGAATGAGTAAATATGCTCACAGTTACTTATTGAAGAGTCATACAGCACTTATAAGTGCTAAATTCTTCATTACAAAGCTCATTTATTACTTGCGACTCTCTTCTGAGATATCCGTACAATTATCCCTATTTGACAGATACGGAAATTGAGGCCAGAAAATGACAAAATCAGAGCTGAGTTCCTAAGACACACATTGGAGTTGCACTCAAGGACGCAGGGCTCTGGCTGAGATGCCTTAAATCCAAATCCTTTCTTTCAGCACAGCCTAAAAAGAAATAGTTGCTCCGGTTGGGGGACTTCAGCCATTTCCCATGAAGAGGGCACCATCTTGTGGTCACTGTGGTGAACTGACAGGGAGGTCTAGGCTTGCTGGTTGGGAAATCTCAGTGCTGCTTATTCCCAGGCCAGGGCCACCGCCAGTCAGGCATCCTTGGAGATGGGGAGCCTCCCATCCATGTCCTTTAATGCTCCCTGTGGGATTCTGATGTTCAGCAGGATGTGTCTGTCCCGTGATGATGCAGCCAGCAAGCGCGTGGGGCTGACTCTGCAGCCTGGGCCCCCTACTCAGAGTGTCTGATTGATTGAGAAGCCTTTTCAAGGGATCGCCAAGCCTGCTGTACTTATGGGTCTTGATTCCCAGGTAACAAACATACGATGCTATCACAAGGCCTCTCTGGTACCTTCGCGTGTCTGCGTCTTTCCCTCTCGGAGGCAAGAGGTCCCTTCTTTGCGTCCTCACCCGTGGTAACAAGAGAACAGAACCAGGTAGCGCCTTCTATTGCTGCCCATGGTTTCCTGCCCTGCTTTCATCAGTCGTGTGCTCGGCGGGAGGAGGAGTGCTCATCCCCTCCCAGGGCAAAGGCATGCCCGAGGGAGCTCCTTCTCAGTTTGGAAAAATGTTAATTTAACTCTTAAAAATAATAAGTATGCCTTCCATGAATGTTATTTAGAATGTCTTGTTTTCTTTGAGACAGCCCACCTGACATCAAACTTGCGCTGCTCCTGAGCGCCCGGATCACAGGTGTGTGTGCCGTCAGCTTGGGAAACACTCGCTTTCCCTTCTAACGTGGTCATGGGGTCTAGCGCCCCCAGCTCCTGTGCCCAAAACCTTTTGAGATCTGCAGTCATTTCAAGAGTGGAATGTGGTCCCGAGATGAGTTCCCTCCCGTTGGCAGCTTCACCTCCATCTCTGAGGGACGGCACTGCCTCTGCGCTCACTCTCCTAGCCCGCCTGTTCCAAAACAACCATGGAGAACGACAGCGCTGTTTCTGCGTTTGAGCATTGACTTGGGAAACGCGACTGGAGTCTCGGCCTATGCCCATCTGTGCTCTTCAGGTTTTTGTCGACTTTAACACAAACTGTAGTCGTCCAGGAGGAGGGAACCTCAATTGAGAAAACGCCTCCTCTATTAGATCCATCTGGAGGTAAGTCTGTGGAGGTATTTTCTTTCTTTCTTTTCTTGTTTTTATTTTTTCAAGACAGGGTTTCTTTGTGTAATAGTCCTGGCTGTCCTGGAACTCACTCCATAGACCAGGCTGGTCTCAAACTCTGCCTCCCAAGTGCTGGAATTAAAGGTGTGCAGCCACCACCGCCCAGCTGGCATTTTCTTATTAATGATTGATGTGGGAGGCAGGTGGTCCTGGGTTGTATAAGGAAGCAGGCCGAGCAAGCCATGGGGAGTCAGCCATGTTTCTTCATGTTCTCTGCTTCAGTTCCTCCTTCCTGTCTTGTCTTCTCTTCATGGAATACTGCAACTGGACGACGAAATCAACCCTTCTTGCCCCAGGTCGCTTAAGGTCATCATGTTTATCATAGCAATGGAAAGCACGTTAGGACCCAACCCTTTGTAATACCACACATGCGTCATGCAGCTTCTGGAAACGCTGCCTGAAAGAGTAAGGCCCAGAAATGCAAACGGTGTCTTACTGGCTGTCTGGGGTCATTGTAATAGAACACCTGAGACTGGGTTGTTTATAACAGGTTAATTTCTGCCTAGGCTGAGCAGCCCATGGTGGAGGTACTGATGGAGGTGAGGGCTTTTGCTCTACATTGCCCTCTGGTGGCAGTTGTGAACCTTACACTCATTGTTAGAGGAAGTCCTTTGACACACAGCATCCTCGTCACAGTCTTTATTGTTTTAGATTTATTTCATATGTATAAGTGCTAACCTGGATGGATGGATGGATGTGCACCATGTGTGTGCCTGGTGCCAGAGGAAGTCAGAAGGGGGATTTAGATTTCCTGTAACTGGAGCTATGGAGAGCTGTGAACCACCATGTGGGTGCTGGGAACAGAACCTGAGTCCTCTCAAGAGCAAGTGCTCTTAGCAGCTGCTGTTCCTCCAGCCCCTCACACTCTTTCTTGATTCCACTAGGTTCAAAGACCCCCTGAGGCCAATTATTCCCCAAAATGCATCTCTTCCCCAACTCCCACCTCCAGTTCTTCACTGTCTGCTACCAAATCCAGCCCGGCGCCAGGGCCTTGACCTGACTGGAGGCCAAGAGGGAGGGAAGAAAAGACAGATGCACAAAGAAGCGGAGATCCAGAAGGGCGGGCTCACTAAGGGAGAAACATGGCACCCTGGGAGCTTGGCATGTTTTTACAGACGGTTGAAGAGAAGGCGAGGTTATTGTGTACAGCCGAATGAGGAGGTATACAGATCAACAAGGACCACTGAACCATGTGCTTTAAATGGTTACATTCTTTATGTGAGTATATCTCTATGAAGCTGTTAAAAAATAGCATACAAATATTCACTAACCGTTCATGCATCCACTCCCTATCATTTCTTCTTGTGCACGCTTTTCACAGATCCAGGCAAAGACACATCAATGTGAATGGGAGAAACTCCTGGGCCAAGGTGGACTCACAATCTCTCAGGAACACACAGACGTAATATAGTCAGCATCAGGGCAACCTAGCTGGGGGCATGGAGGGTTCTCAAGTCAGCCCGGAACCGCAGTAGAAGGTAGAGGATTGATGGAAGGAGGAAACTGTCGAGGAGAGGTACTGAGTGCTAAGCCCCGCCCCTCACCTCCCCCTGGTTAACTGGTACTGAGTGATCGGACAGTGCAGGACTTGCTGAGGGCCAAGAGAAATGACCAGTTGCTCCAGACACTCAGAAGAGGAGGTGTGGCTAGAATATTATTTTTCTGAATTTTTAAAGAGAAGTCAGATATGACTTGTCCTCCAGACTTAACAATTCCCTTTTAGAATCCAAAATTCAGAGGGCAGAGTGTAAAAACTGCTGCTGTCATCAAAATGTACCCCTCAGTTTGCACTAATAACCTATCGTATTTTTAACCAAACTCTGTAGCATGCAGAATATTAAATTTATTTACTAAAGAAGTATCGGCTGATTTCTGTTGATTAGAGTAACATAGTCTGTAGAATTAAAAAATAATTGCTTGTACTTTTGCAGTACTGACATAATCAGATTTCACAACAGAAAATAAGCATTGAACCACATCAAAGCAATATTAAGTTCAGGACAAAATAGACTCAGTGTTTGGCTAAAGTCCCAGCATAGCCTCACCCATTTCTATATCCCCTGGTCAAACCTGAAGATGACTGGGAAGGTTTGCTTGTGGCACAGATGGGGAAAGCCATCCGTTTACCAGTGAGAGGACCAGGGCAATGCCATCTTTGTTGTCTTAGCACAGGTTAGAGGCCCCAGGGTGATCTGAGGCCAGCCATGCACAGACAGGCCTACATGTCGGTCGCAGCCAGTGTGACTAGCTTGGAGAAGCCCATGGCATGGTCCTTAGGCTGAACCCTCCTTGACCCTAGATCCAGAAAAGCCAAGCCCTCCTAGGCTCTGCCCTGTCCTCAGATGCCACCTCCTATTCCCGCTTCCATCTCCTCCATTGTACCTCAAGGCTGGAAATGAAGCTCCAGGGTTGTGGGGGTGAGAAGTCCTCAGATCTATTCTGTTCCCATAGCCTGTACCTGTCCCATTAAAAGAGCTGCGGGTGGCTAGGGTGGCCAGCCGTGGTGGCAGATGCCTGTAATAAAGGAGGGAGGCCTAAGGCAGAAGGATCCCCACGGGTCTGAGGCCAGCCCAGTCTATATGTCGTTTCAAGCCAACAGGGCTACATAGCAAGAGCCTGTCTCCAAAGATCAAGTGACAAGAGCACAAGAGCTGCTGTCTCCAGCCTTTGTTCACCTTCACTAAGGGTGAACAGTGCAAGTGGCAGAAAGGTCTGTATCATGGCTGGGGACTGCAGAATGGGTGTCAGCTCCCAGAGACTTGGTTTCCTCAGTGTTGCAGTGCGGGCTTGTGTGCTCTTTGGATCCTGAAGACCCAAGTTAAACGTATGCTCCTCACCTTGACAGCTCAGGTACGGCATGGCTCCTCTATACTGTTTCCTCCTAGCGACTACACACCAGGCAGCAGTGTCAGCCATGGGAACTTTTTGCTGGATGATTTATTAAGGCTAATTTACTACTGAAGTTCTTGTCTTCCAACCTAGTGATTCGTCGGAAACATCTGGGATGAGAACATAGACTGTCCATATGCCAAATGCAAGCTCATCAGCAGTGATGGGCCTGGAAACCTGTCTCCAGGAAACAGGAGACTTCAGAGAAGTGCAGGGGAAGAAAACCGGCACATTGGACGTCCCAGCATGGGCAATGGAAGGACAGGGCTGGGACATGGTACAGGGCATTTGGTGGTCCCTGGCTTGGGAGAAGAAAGCACATGAAATTCTATTTAGTTTTCATGATGTTTTTCTAAAGTCAGAAATGAAGATAGCTCTACACATATTTTTTCCAACAGCATGGCACTCTGTGTCCGTGGGCACACTCCCAGGGAAGTGTGGCTCCACCACGCTGAGGCCTGACAATGACACCTTTGTTTGTCCCCACCAACTAGCAAGCAATTGCCTCACACTGTAGTTTGTGTCGCTGGATGTCACCAGCATGGTTATTGGATAAAGGCAAGAGCCTTAAATCACATGCCCCGCGGAGCGCTTCTCAAGCGAGAGGTGAGCCACAGGTGTCTTGTTACAAACTTGCGCCAGGTGAGATGTTTTCAATGGCTCCCATGGCCAGAGGTTTCGAAGAAGGTTTGGACTTAAAGAACTTGGTGCTTTTCCTCAGGAAACAGTACAAGGAACGTGTAGCTTTTCCACCTCGCTGGCTTTCCTGCGCAAGTGGCTCGCTACCATGCTACTAACAACATGTCCTAAAATCAGACCCTAAGGGAGTGACGGTTTTTAAACATGATGCTTCACAGTTGCGCCAACTACCGCCACAAGCAGGACATTCTGAGCAGGCTTGGAGATGTGGCCAGGAGATGTGATCTGTAGCTAAAAAGGGTGTCAAGCACCATTGGCAAAAATCCCACACCGGTGTCAAAAGGAAAACTGGAGAGTTCTTCACAAACACTATGGATGATTTCAATAAAGTGGACCAAATCCTTGGAAAACACAAGCTTTAGACTCACATAGTATGACACAGATGACCAGCAAAGCCCATAACCATGAGAGGATCAGAACCAGTAACTTAAAACTTGCTGGAAAAGAAGTCCCAGTGGCGGGGACACGTCCCTAGCCTCACAAAGCTGGAGTTACTCTGACATTAAAACCAGCAGCAGTAGCAGACAAAAAATGAAACTAAAGATTAATGTCCCTTATGAATCTAAACACAAAAACTGTAAACAAAATACTAGCAAATATAATCAACATACAGAAGAGTTAAAATTACCCGTGGTGGCGTGTTCTTATAATCCCAGCACTCAGGAGGCTGAGGCAGGAGGATCACAAGGTGGAAGTTAGTCTGGGCCATGTAGATTTTGTTTCCCCAAAAAAGGGGGTTATATATCATAACCAAGAAGAAATTTGTCAGGGTGCAAAGCTAATTCAGTATTTGAAAAACAATTAGTGTAATCCACAGAATTAAGTAGTTTTGCATAATCCAATCAATGCATGCGTAACATGTATTTGAACAGATTCAATATACATCCATGATAAGAATATTCTGTGTGAGGCTAGGAGTATATCTAGTAGAGAGCACACTTGGCCCAATCTCCAGCAATACACATGTAACATATGCAAAAAGATGAAAATCTTAAAAAATCTTAAGAAAACAATTGAAAGAAGGAAGCAAACTTTTAACTCTCCTCTCACAGGTGTGGGGTTGGGTGGGTAGGGTCAGTGGGGTGAGTGGGTGGGGGTAGGCAGGGTCAGTGGGGTGAGTGGG
>PVIU01028423.1:0-18978 GCA_004026605.1 Ondatra zibethicus | reverse complement strand
TGAGGCTTCTACAGCACTGAGAACTGATTTCTCTGGAAATATTGTAACAAAAGGTATTTTAGTCAGCATGTTATGCTATCCTTCCCGTGTCCAGAAACGGTTCTAAGCCTATAAAGTGAACTGTGGCTTAATCAGCTCTTGTCCTGGAATGTGCTGGGTTTTAGCCATTCTATCCTTTTTTTTTTAGATGTTTTTCCTTATTTAGAATAAAAAGACAGTAATTTTTCAAGAACCATGCATCTTTGATTTGGCCCAAGATAAGTTGTTGGATATTGATTGTCTCTTCCAGGGCAAGTTTCCTAAGTGAAAACCTTGTCTTTTCCAGATATGTGTTGTTTTGAAATGTCTCCAGATGTCTAAGATAATTTCAGAAAGGTTGTGTAGCCCTTGTGGTAACAACACAAATTGAGTCAGATATTAAGCAGTGACAGTTTACTCTTCTCCTGGCTGTGAGGAGGTGGAGATCTTGTTCCTCTGATGAAGCGTGTGACTCTGCAGGAATGACCATCCCATAAGGAAAGCTTATGAATATGGCTTTTACAAAGAATTAGACATAATACTGTAATTTTAGGTTGTGCTCTGTACTCTTTCAGTGGAATTATTTAAGCTCTTTAGTGACCTTTGTTCTTCCCACTTAAAAGCTAAAATGTAGTATATATTGTATAAAATAAAAATATAACTTAGGGAAACTGTACATAAGGCATTGACAGGTTAAAAGGAGGCATTTTTAATATGCAATTGTAAAACAACAAAAAATAGATTCATCTTTGATATGTAACACACTAAATGTATTTTGTACAGAATCTGATTTAAAAGGTGCCTTATTAAGTTTACCATTAATTGCTTTGTTCTATATACAGATTATGTCCGATGTATCATTTTCCAGTAAATAACCTTATTTTAGTATACTTCAGTGATGTGTTTTGTGATGTTGTTCTTGGATTTATTGTGTATCAAAAGTCATCTGTTGAAATTTTATAATAAGAGAGTACATATATACATCCCTGAATGTGCAATTCAGCTTCCAGAAACCCAGAACGTGGCTAGGTAAGTGGCCATACGTTTTTGCCTATATGTAGAGATGATGAACCTATTATAGCAAGGGGATTTTTTTTCCTTCTATAAAAAAAATAAAGCATTGTTTTCTGGTTATAAAAAAGTAACACAAAGAATTAAAATGATTGCTATATTGATAAATCAATGCATTGATCAACACATATCAGAGAAGTTTCTTCTTATAGTCAATGGGAAATAACACAGAAACCCACTGTTAGAAAACACAGAGACTTTGGAACACTCAGTCCTAAATGGGATGTCTTCACCAAATCATCCTCATGTCTCAGGTAGCTTTACAGTAGAGGAGGCTGAAAGTTTGGAAGAGTTAGAGGTCATGTACAACTCCAAGAAAACAGTATCAAGCAAATATAACAGGACTAATGTGCACAGGTACTCACGGAGACTGTGGCAATACACACAAAGTCTTAATAGAGTCAAGCCAGGCACTGTTGCAGCACTGAAAAGAAGTGAACACAGGGTCCCACCTCTAAGTAAGAAGTTGTCTGCAACTGATACACACTGAAAAGGAAAAATCAGTTTCAACTAATGGAATCCCATAGGAATATTATCTACACCGCAGGACATGTCCCATTCACAGGAGTATTTGACTAACAAAAGACAAACTCTAATGGTATTTTTTCTGGAAATTTTGTCTCAGTTGGCTACCTTTGGGGATTTTTTTTTTTGTCTTACCAGAATTTTTTGTTGTTGCTGCTCTTTTTTCTTTCTTGTTAACTTTGAATTTCATTTTTTGTGTTTTTTTTAATTTTGTTTGAGTGAAAGAGGTTATTGTAGTTTATTTCCTTCTATAATTTTGTTTTTTATCTAAAACATTTTTTTCATATTACATTCCAACCCCAGTTCCCTCTCCCTCCCCTTCTCCAGTCTCTCCACTTCCTCCCATCCCACAACCATCTACTCCTCAGAGGCGGTTAAGGCGTCCCTTGGGGAGTCACCAAAGTCTGGGATACCAAGTTGAGGCAGGACCAAGCCCCTGAATCAGGCTGGGCAAGGTATCCCAACATAGGTAATGAATGGGTTCCAAAAAGTTGGTTCATGAACCCAGGATAAGTCCTGGTCCCACTGCCAGCCCCCGACCACAAACAGATCAAGTCACCCAATCGTCACCCTCATTCAGAGGGTGTAGTTTGGTCCCATAAATATTCCCCAGGTGTCAGTCCAGAGTCCGTGAGCTGCCACTAGCTCAAGTTGGCTGTCTCTGTGGTTTTCCCCATCATGATATTGATCTCACCTTGCTCATATGATCCCTCCTCCCTCTCTTCAGCTGACTCTAGAAGTCACAGTCCAGTGCTTGACTGTGGATCACTGCATCTGCTTCCATCAGTTCTAGATGTAGGTTCTATGGTGGGAATTAGGGTGGTAACCAATCTGATTTCAGGGGAAGGAAAGTTCAAGCACCCTTTCCACTATTGTTAGGAGTCTTATGTAGTTTGTTTCTAATGTTTTTGTTTGTGAGTTTGTTTGAAAAATGAGGGGAAATAGTCAAGTTGTTTGTGTTGGGAGATACAGAAGACTTAGAATGGAAATGGGTGAAAAATGTGATCAGAATATAGAAATTAATTTTTTACAATAAAATTAAAATAGTAAAACAAAATAAAAGCCTGGTGTTGTATGTAGGTCTGAGAAGTAATTATTTCTGAAATTACATTATGGTGGTCTTGTAAAATATGGCTATAATGCTTAATACTGGTTGTCAGTTTGACAGCATCTAGAGTTACCTAGGAGACAAGACCCCAGGAACATACCAGTAAAATTGTTTTTTCAGATTATAATAGTCTATACCTTGAGAGATGATAGTGATTAGATTTCTGGAGCTGGGAGGACCTTCCCTAACTAGTAAGCCATATTTATTGGGCTGCAGGAAAAGGAGAAAATGACCTGAGCACAGGTCATTCACTGCTCTCCATTCACTGACTGGAAATGTAATGAGACCACCTGGATCTAGCTAATGCTTCTTTAATTTCCCTGCTCTGAAGTCAAACCGTGAGCTAGAACTCTTCTTCCTTTAATTGACTTTGTCATGTATTTTAGTCAGCAATGTGTATTGTTACCTAATTTTCCATCTTTGTGATGAAATAATATCACCCAAAGCAACTTGCAGAATAAAAAGTAAATAGTTTTGGCCAAGGTTCCAAAAGTCTAAGCATCCATTTTAGTGCAGAAGAAGAGAAAAAAAAAAGCAGGAATGAGAAGCTGAGAGATCACATATCAGCAGCACACAGGAAACAGAGTGTGGACTCTAAGTCAATGGGGCTACAAACTCTCAAGCCTGGGTCTTATTTTATACTTCCTACAGCAAAGCTACATAGCTCTAAGATGAATGACTTGTGTCCTAGAATTTTCACATCTCTCCAAAAAAGTGGCACCAACTGGGGACCAAATATTAAAATATATACACTTTGGTCCATTTCTTATTCAAATCACAATATTTCACTCCCGATCCTCTTAGGCTATGTCCATATCACACTGAAAAAATGCAATGAGTCCAACAACAAAACTCCTCAGAGTGTTTAACGTATCAGTATTAATCAAAACTCTAAAATCCAGCATCAATTCTCAGACATAAAGCTAACTCTTCACTGAGACCACATGAACAATAACTAAAAGTAAACAGAGATTTTAGAAAGAATTACATCTTCCCCCAAACAGTAGAGAATACATCTTCCCATTTTGAAATGTAGGGATGGAAAGAGTAAAGCAAAGCAAGACAGAAATCCATCAGGGAAAATACCAAATCCTGGACCCAGCTCTGTGTCTGGCATATGATGCTTTTAGTATCAAAAGGCTTTGATGGCTCCAGCTCTCCAGCTTTCTTCCCTGCAACACAGAATTCTTGCTTATGCTTGTTCTAACATCTGTGGTCCCCTCGGCAAATATCTCATGTCTCAGATATACCAACATCTTGGGGACCTGGGTACTTCTATTTTTCTCTTCATGAGGAAGTTTACATTGGTTCCCACAGTGGAAGGAATAGTGTGCAATCCATCCCACAATGAAGAAGTGGTTCCCATCCCCCAAATACTCACCACCATTATTGTGATTTATATTTTTGAACCTGGACTTTCTGACTGTCTTACAAGGAAATCCAAAGTAGTTTTACTTTGCATTTCCCTGAGGGTTAAGGACATTGAACATCGTAGACCATATATTATGGTTATTTGAATTTAGTTCTATACCCCATTCTGTAATTGGGTTGATTTCTTGGTCTTCATATTTTTTGGTGTTTTATATATTTTAGACAATAACACTCTGTCATATGTAGAGCTGGTAAAGATTTTTTCCATTCTTTCTCTTTACCATCATGATAATATTCTTTGCTCTTTAGTCGCATGAGGTCCAATTTGTTGATTTTGATCTTAACATCTGTGATACAAGAGTCCTTGCTCAGAAAGTCCTATCTTGTGCAAGTGAATTGAAGTGTATTTTCTGATTTTTCCTCTATTTGATTCAGAATATCAGATTGTGCTAGTGAAATATTGATAATGGCACAAACTATGGTTTCATGGGAGGAAGGAATATCAATTTGGGAATTACTTCTATCAGATTAGCTGGTGGGTGTGTGTCTATGGGTTATTTTCTTTAATAATGATTGATATAGAAAGGCCCATTCCACTGTTATAAGTGCCACTCCTGGTGAGTGATCCCAGGTTGTATAAGAAAACACACTGAGCAAGACATGAGGAAAAACACAATAAACAGCACTCTTCTGTGGTTCAGTTCCTACTTCTAGATTCCTGCTTCATTTATTCTGTAATGATCTGTGATCAGAAATCATAAATCAAGTAAACCAGTTCCTCTCCTGGTTGGTTTTATCACAGCACGAGAGAATCAAACTGAGACACAGAGTTGCTGGTGAAGTCCTTAGTTCATGTGTGATGGAATATTTTGCAGAGGTGAGATAGTGATCCAGTTTTGTTCTTCTACATGAAACTATGCAAATAACCAGACCAGTTATTGAAGATATTATCTAGTCTCCAATATTTATTTTTGGCCTCTTTGTCAAGAATCAGGTGGCTGTAGGAGAGTGGGCTTATGCCTATTCTCAGTTCTATTGCCTTGGTCAATGTGTCTGTTGTTAATGGTGCCATTCTGTTTGTTTCTGTAGCTCTGCAGCATTACATATGTCCCAGGTTCCCCTCGTATGTGGATGCTAGATTTGAACATTCAGATGGGTATGTTTACATTTAAGTGCCCATAGATTACAAAAAAAAAACTAGTAAGGTGCTAGGAGGGTGAGCTTTGAAGGGAAGTGAGAAAGAGCCCAGGTAGTATGAAGAAGGGATAAAATGGTGGAGAAGAATGAGAGAGTAATGCAGAGAATGAAATATGGGAAGAAATTAAAAATACTAAAGCCCTTTGAAAATGTCATATAGAAAATTACTACTGTATAAGCATGCTAAAACATATAAAATCAGTTTAAATGGAGTTATACTCTCTAAGAGACAGTGTTCTCCTCTCCCAAACACCATGAATTATCCACTGCAAAGCCCAGTGCCATGTATGAGCTACCCCCAGTTGTTTTTCAGTGAGTCCACACCAAACACCCTAAACATTGAATCTATTACCATTTGTCATGCTTATCCTGCAGAACTTGGTGTTGAGATCCTATTGGTAAAGACAGTACACATTTGAGTCACAATTACATGGCAAAGTCAAGCAGGTACTGACTTGGAAGGATAGTCTCTATTGGCTACCTTTCACAGTAATAGAAGATTCTGTGCATTATATAATTGAATAGAAATAAAACAGCCTTACTCAGCTATGAACTCTTTGAGTTATAATAAAAACTAACTTGGAAAGATATGGTTACTAGTTCAATGGCAACTAATTTTTTGGTAGTAACCAACTATTTATTTTGATTGAACTTAATGTCCACTCTACAATATAGAGTTCATAACCTAATATTGTGAATTATGAGGAAAATCCTCAGTTCACTCAGTGATGGAATTTGTTCAGGAATTAAAAGCCAAATAAATTGTTTCTTCCCTAAGTTTATTTTGGCCACTGTTTGGTCATCAGTCATAGGAGAGGACTCATATTATTGTTCTGCTTAATAGACACAGTAATAAACTGATCTCTGACCACTTATCTTTCTACTAACATATTATTAATTCATCTCTCAATTCTCAATTGAGCAGATTCTAATTAATGAAGATTAATTTAGAGACAAAGACCCAGTCAGCATGCATTGAATAAAAGACTGTGGAGGGTTCATTTCCAAATGGAATCTCTATATTTCAACTGCAGCACACAAGGCTCAGGAACATTGATTGCATAAGAGGGCACAGCGATACTATAAGACTCAGAGAAGGAGTTGTCTTCAGTGTGCAGTATTTGGTAGTTATAGCAGTGCAGCTGTACACAACACAAGTTGAAATGGCTGGAACTACACGTGCACCCCTGGATAAAATCAAAACCAAACTCCCAGCATGGATCAAGGTCGGGGCATGAACTCATGAAGTCCTATCTTCTTGTTAGAAGCTATTAGCAGTTGATGGTTGCTGCGGGACAGTCACAATTGTCAGTATGTGGGCTATGAGAGGCTACCCATTCTCCCACATCAGTGTTTATAGAGGCTGAACTAAATGGACTCAGAGCATAATTTTTTTTAATTAGGGCAGTGCATGATATTGGAAGGAAAATGTAATAGTGGGGATTATAATTGAAGAGGAGAGAATGATGGAGTAGATTTGATTAAAACATATTATATACATGGGAGCCATTATGGGGCTAGCAAGAAATTCCCAGAAATCCACAAAGATGACCACAGATAATACCCTAAGCAATAGTGGAGAAGGTCCGTGAACTGGTCTTCCCTGTAGTCAGATTGATGTCACCATAAAATCTTCATCCAGCAACTGATGGAAGCAGATGCAGAAATAAACCATGGAGCACTGGGCTGAATTGCCAAAGTCCATTTGAGGAGTAGTAGGAGTGAGAATACAAGCAAATAGGTCAAGACCATGATGGATATACCTTCTAAAATACCTTACATGAGCTAATGGGAGCTCACCAACTCCAGCCTGAGAGCAAGGGAACCAGCATATGACCAAACTAGGCCCTCTAAATGTGGATGACAGTTGTATGACTGTGGCAAACTGTGGGGCCACTGGCGGTGAGACCAGGATTTATCCCTATTGCTTGTGTGGGCATTTTAGAAACCATTCTCTTTGGAGGGATACCTTGTTCAGCCTAAATACAGAGGGGAGGGCTTCAAAGCAATATGCTAGACTTTGGTGACTCCCCATGGAAAGCCTTACACTTTCTGAGGAGTGAATAGGGAGGTGGGATTGGGAGAGGGTAGATGGAATGTGTGGAGTGGAGGAAGTGGGAGCTGGGATTGGTATATAATATGAGAAAAGATAGTTTTTTTAAAAATAATTAATTTAAAAAAATTAAATTTTAAATTCCATTGGCTGTTTTTGTTTCTCCTTTTGAGGCCTATCTGTTCAGTCAATTAGCTCACTTATATGCTCAAAGATTTGGAGTTGGAGGTATTTAATTTTGGAATTTTTATACATTCTCAATATGAATAAGATATCTGACAAAGACTTTTATTATGTAGGTTGTCTTTCATTTTATTTTCTTCACAAGGCAAAAAGAATTTTTAATTTCATGTCATCTCATTTGTCAATTTTTCAGGTTATTTCCTAGATTAATCCCAGTCTTTTCAAAAGTTCCTTTCTTTAGACTTTAGATACACCCCTTTACATATATACATGTATACATTATAGATCAGATCTACAAATGAGAGAGAAAATATTATTTTTCCCTTTCTTAACTCATGTAGCATCACTTAACTTTATCTTTTCCATGTCCACTAAACTCTGATTCTGGAATATCCAACTGGGTTAGCCTGTGGACTTGGTCATAGAGAAGATACCCATCAGCCATGGTCAAGAGCATTCACATATGATTACTGCACTGAGGAGTGCTCAGAGAGTACTTAAGGACTTTCTGAGAAATGCTTCAGTTTCTGTTTCCCAGGGGAAAAAAAGCAAGTCTTTTAGCATGGCCAAACCCTGCTGAGACTTGGACCACCCCCCTAAAATATTGCCATCAGTACTGCCATTTTGGAGGCCCTGTCTTGGAGCCTTAACATCTCTATACCCTCATCCCAGTGCTAAAGCTGGATGGGACCTGGATCATTTTAAACGCTTTTAAGACATTTGGAAGAACTTCTTTAAGTAAAATGTATCAAACAAGTCCAGACTTTTTCAAATAGGATTTAAACTTGGAAAGAGGAGGAGGAAGAGGAGGAGAATGAGGAGGAGAAGGAGGAAGAAGAAGAAGAAGAAGAAGAAGAAGAAGAAGAAGAAGAAGAAGAAGAAGAAGAAGAAGAAGAAGAAGAAGAAGAAGAAGAAGAAGAAGAAAACCACCACAACAATAACAACAACAAAAACATCGCCTGGGGGTAATAAAGTTTATAAGAATATTCATTACTCAACTAAACACCTGGATGACCTGTGGTAAGAATAAGCATTTCCAAAAATTGGGAAAAGTATGAGTCTTACACTAGCTCTAACCAGACAAAATTATAGCACAGCAGGAGGAATTACTAGCTGAAGTGCCACTGGCATGTTATAGCATCTCAGGGAGGGAAACCAACTTTAGTTCAGGTCCTACTCCCACCAGTAATTAGGTAACCAAACTTGACTCAGTGGGGGAAAAGAAGAAGTAGAAGGAAGAGGAAGAGAAACAGAAAGAGAAGACAGTACAGAATTAGTTGAATAGGGAGTTAAGGACAGAGAGCATGTGAAAAATTGAGGTTGGTAATATGATCAAAATACATTATGTTAAATTCTCAAGGAATTATTAAAAATATAAATTTTAGAGTTGGATTTGTAGCTGCACCTGAAAATGATGTTTTTATTGTTTTGAGCTACTGCTTCTAATAATTTATAGTAACAGATACAAAAAACCAATATACTTAAGGAATTTACTCAACTAATGGGAAAGACAATGGAGATCGACCCAAGGTCCTCAGGAATGCGAGGCCAGTAGTATAACACTAAAGCTTTTTTGCTAATCATCCCCTTCTCCTTTTCTTTTTGGTTTTTATCTAAAAATACTACATTTTGGATTCAGGCAGACACCCCTGTTCAAACACAGGCACATGCTCCATGAGACCAGTTAGGCTATTCACCCTCAGAACATCCCCACTCTCAGCTTCCAATAGAAGTTAAGCCTCCCAGGCTCCATGAGTACTGTGTCTCAACCCCCAACTCAGGCCGATATTTTCTGTTCAAACACAGTCCATGCCTACCAAAGACCAGATAGGCCATCCACCCCAAGACCTTCTTCCCTCTCTCTGTTCCCCCAGTTCAAATCCTCAGGGTAATCTCTATCCCTGCAACAGAAAACCAGGGGGAGCTTCCTCTCCAACCCCCGCCCATGATTCTTGAGAATCTCACAGGCCAGTAACCCCTGTATACTGCTTCCCTTAGCTTCCAACAGTCTCCTCAAATCCAGAGAGGAAACAAAAAGCAAGGAACAAAACACCCTCCTAAAATACACAAACCCAGAAATCTGCATCTAGACCTATAATCACCCCAAACCCAGATGACTAGATTCCAGAATAAGAACAAATCAATAATAGTCAGGGCAAAATGTCTCCACCAGAGACCAGCAGTCCTACCACAGCAGGCCCTGGATATTGCAACATAGCTGTAGCATAAGAAAGAGAATTTAAAAACTAACTGTAAGAAGATGATAGAGTACTGTAAAAAGGAAATGAATAAATCTCTAATGGGAAGTCAGGAAAACACAAACAAACAATTGGATAAAATGAATGAATCCCTTAAAGAATGCCAAGAAACTATAAACAAACAACTGAAGGAAAAGAATAAAACAGTCCAAGAACTGAAAATGGAAATAAAAGCGATAAAGAAAGCCCAAACTCAGGGAATTCGGGAAATACAAAATGAATGAACAGGAACTACTGAGGCATGCTTTGACAACAGAATACAAGATATGAAATAGAGAATCTCTCTCAGTCATTGAAGATACAATATAAGAAATGGATACATTGGTCAAAGAAAATGTTAAATATAGGAAAACACAACTTGCTATCTATCATACAGAAGGGACCAATAGATGAGTGACCAGCCACCCGGGGAGAAACCCCACTCTCTAGGATTTCCACAGTGAGGCAAAACCCCAGGTCCCTCTGAAAACTAGCTTTTCTAGCCAGCCACCAAGAGAGTTTCCTGCATGTAGGCTGCCCCAATACCCACCCCAGTCCACCAGACCCCACAAGCTACAAGCTGAATCCTGCCCCCAAACTCACCTATCCTCCTACAACCTTGGTGGAATTCTGAACCACAGCTTGATACAATACAGAGAGGACCAAAGGGTGAGTGAACAGCCATGTGGCTGGACACCCCACATTTAGGACCAATATAGTAGGGCAAAACCCTGGGCCCTTACTTCAACTGCTGTGGCTTATCTAGCCAGCAAGCAGGATGGTTTCCTGCAGGTAGGCTGCCCCAATACCCAACCCCATCCACCGACCCCTCCCCCACAAGCTACAAGCCACATCCCAGCCCAAAATTCATTTCTCCTACTGCAACTACAGTGGAACTCTAAAACACAGCTTGTAACAATACTGAAAGGACCAAGCGGCAAGTGACCAACTGGCTGGTGGGACACTCCACTCTCTAGGACCTCCTTAGAGGGGTAAAACCACAGGTCCCTCATCCTACCTGCCTCAGCATATATAGCCAGCCCACAAGCAGGACAGTTTCCTGCTAAGAGGACCAAGAGAGAGGGCCAAGAGAGGAACTCTAAAGCACAAACTGTGATATGACTGCACAGAGTGGACCAAGTGAGCAAACCAGGAGAGAAGACCAAGAGAGCAGGCTAAAAGAGACCTCAGTGGCTCCCTGAGATACAGACATTGACAGTACAGAGTAGACCAAGAACAATCCCCAAAGACACAGACAGCCAAAGCATTGGATTTGCAATCTGCAAGGATTGAGCCATGACACAAAGACACTGCCAGCATCAACTGAAGGAAGAGATGGGTAGGCACCAATGCAAGAATTCATCCAGCAATCTAAAAAGCAACACGCTACACCAGAATGCAGTGGTAACACAACAAGATGACTTTGTCATCCTAACTCAGAAGAAGCAGAAGCAATGACTTTAAACGTAACCTTATGAAGATGATGGAGACCTTCAAAGAGGTAATGAAAAAAATCCCTTAAAGAAATGGAGGAAAAGACAAACAGAAAAAAAATGGAAGAAATTAATAAATCTTTCAAAGAAAACTCAAGAAAAAACAAACAGGTGAAGCAAACTATTTAAGACTTGAAGACTGAAATAGAGGCAATAAAGGAAATACAAACAGAAAAAATTCTGGATATGGAAATCTGGGTAAACAAACAAGAACTACAGAGACAAGTATAACCAACAGAATATAAGAGATAAAGGAAAGAATCTCATGTGTTGAAGATAGAATAGAGGAAATTGATTCATTGTTCAAAAAAAAAAGCTAACAAATTCTTAACAAAAAACATCCAGGAAATCTGGGATACCATGAAAAGATCAAACCTAAGAATAACAGGAATAGGAGAAGAAGAACTTCAGCTCAAAGGCACAGAAAATATATACAACAAAATTATTGAAGAAAACTTTCACAACCTAAAGAAGGACATCCCTATGAAGGTACAAGAAGCTTACAGAACACCAAAGAGACTGTTTCGAAAAAAATAGTTCCCTCACCATACAATAATCATATACTCAGACACAAAGCAAGACTCAATAAATACAATAACTCCCTTCATCCTAGCAGACCACCAGGGATTAAAGTTTTATTTCAACATCAAAATGAATAGAAAGTGTATAAACTCATGGAAACAGAACAACTCTTTATGAAATAAAAATGGATCAAGACAGAAATAAGAAAGAAATTAAACACTTTCTAGATTTCAATGAAAATAAATGCAGAACATACCCAAACTTATGGGGTACAATGAAATTGGTGCTCAGAGGAAAGTTTATAGCACTAAGTGCTGACATAATGAAATTTGAGAGATCTTATACTTGCAACTTAACAGCACACCTGAAAGCTTTAGAACAAAAAGAAGTAAGCATACCCAAAAAGATTAGACAGAAAGAAATAATCAACACAGGACTTAAAAACCGTAAAATAGAACAAAATAACACTTCAAGGATCAGTGAATCAAAGAGAATTAAAATCTTATGTGGAAAATGTTTCTGAATGAATTATAAAAGGTGAATTGAGACTTCGTCAATTAGCAGGAATAGACCCACCAGAAATTATAGTGCCTTTCACTACTGATGAAATAAAAAGGTTATGGAAAGACAATGAACCATGGCAAAGAGCTTGTGCTAATATTTTGAGAGAAATAATAGCAATTATCCCAAAAGCGATAGACTTAACCTTATAAAGAGAACTTCTTGGATTCTTCCTTGAATCGTACATGGTGCTCCAATAACTGAAGCCTGTACATTTTATACTGATGCTAATAAATCAGGGAAGGCAGGTTACAAATCACACGAATTGAGTAAGGTGGAAAAAAGCCGTTATAATTCCATCCAGAAGGTGGAATTATTTGCCATTCTTATTATGATAAGGGATTTTAAAGAACCTCTTAATATAGTTACTGATTCACAATATGCAGAGTTATATTGCATATTGAAACCACTGAATTTATACCAGATGATACAGAATTGACTTCATTCTTTATCCTGGTGCAAGGCATAAACAGGAATAGGCTTTGTCCTATGTACATAATACACATCTGATACCATATGGTTCTGCCAGTATCTCTAGCAAAAGGTAATGCAGAAATTGATCAATTATTGATTGGAAGCATTTGCAGGCCTCTGGATTTCATAAAAAAAATCACATCAATATCAAAGGTTTAAAGAAAGTTTTCTATTACATGGCAACAAGCTAAGGAGATTATAAAGAGATGCTCTACTTATTCTTTCTATAACCAAACACCACTTCCTGTAGGGACTAACCTAAAAGGTACTCAAAGGAGTGAAATTTGGCAGATGGATGTGTTCCACTTTGCAGAATTTGGCAAATTAAAATTTGCACATCACACCATTGACAATCAGGCTTTCAGTGGGCAACTGCTTTAAGCCCAGAAAAGGCTGATTCAGTAATCACACATCTATTAGAAGTTATGGCCATCATGGATATACCTGCACAAATAAAAACAGATAATGGCCCAGCCTATGTCTTTAGGAAAATGAAATGGGTTTTTGCTTATTATAATATTAAACGTTACAGGTATACCATACAATCCTACAGGTCAAGCAGTTATAGAAAGATCGACTTGAATTATAAGGGATATGTTAAACAAACAGAAAGGGGTGGAAAATACCCTCAGAAATAGATTACATAATGCGTCATTAACCTTGAATTTTCTTAATGCAAATGAGAAAGGGGCAACAGCAGCAGAAAGACATTGGATAATGGAAAAGTCTGCTGAATTAAATCAACCAGTTTATTTCAAGGATGTGCTGACCTCACAATGAAGGCCAGGAGATGTGCTGCATTGGGGAAGGGGTTTTGCTCTTGTTTCCACAGGAGAAGAAAAATTGTGGATACCATCAAAAATAATAAAGGTTCGGCTTGAAGAGGAGAAAGCTCTTGGAAAGAAGATATGACAGCTCATCCACATTGATGATAATCATACAGGTGGTAAGAAAAACATATAGGATAGGGGCAGGCTTCTGTTCTTATCTCTGCACGAAAACACGTTCAAAAAATTCAAGGGACCCTAGATGTTTGAATATTGACACATGGGAAAAATTACCATCCAATAAGGATCAGCAAATAATCAAATAGGTTCCATAAGTAAAAATATTAAAATATATGTATATACATATGTGTGTTTATATTCATAAATATAGAGAGCTGGTTTTGGAATTGGACTCTGGCTTGGTCCCTCTTTAATTCCAAGCCTGTGGTTAAGAGAAAAACCCAGAGTTTCTGTCTCATGTCAGAAGCCACGATATGGGACAGAAAGAAAAAAAAAATTAGAAAGCATATTTACTTTTCTTCATATCTACTTTTGTCTTTATCATACCTTTTATTGAATATCTATGTCTGTATATGTCTATATAAATAATGCTTAAGTTTTCCACAATGAATAATGAATTTTCCTTCAGTAATCTTTGAAATTTCCAGGAAGAAGATGGAGCCCCATAACAACAACTCCACCTGGTTGATATGACGTCGTGATACTGATAGCGCTACTACAAGACCTGTTTTAGGTACCAGCTGCACAAGATGGTTCCAACTTGGTTAGCTGAAATGGTGCACATCTTTTACAACATTCTGGCCAGACTTCCACAAAATACTCAGAGACTTGTTTGCAATCTTATCAGTCATTAATCTTGAAATTTAACCATCATTTTACTTTCACAGGATCCTCTAGAAAGAACATCACCCCCATGAGAGTGGAAGTAATTCTAGAAGACGACGTCCCCTCTCCCAGGAAAGTTTGCCCTCAGGCTTAGGGACATCATTTAGGGGTTGATTATAATTGGTATATGGTTGAGGGTTGGGGAGGAATTTCATAACCTCAGGGACCTTTTTGAAAAAAAAAAAGAGGGAAAATTGGACGATGGGATAATAGATTGGTAATTGTGAGTTATTGTTTATAGACAGTTACATTGGTATAGATTCTTGTATATTTTGATACAAAGTTAAATTATATTGAATAGTGTATTCATGTATGCTTCTACCTCTGTTTAAAACATTGATGTAAATATAGATATATATATCATAAACATATATATTTACCATATTGGAGTGTACATTTATACCTCTGATCAAGATTCTTATACATTGTTTACATTTGGAGGTCATTGTCCTCATTTATTGCACTGTTGTTTATTGTCTTAGTCTTTAAGTTAGATAGGTATTAAGAATTACAGATCAATAGTAATCTATGTTTGTCAAATTTATACTTAGCCTAATCAGGTTCTTTAGATACATACAGATTATATTCTGTATAGATAGATAATCTTCAGCCTCTTCAAAGAGCTGTAGAAAATGGCATCGAATTTAACTTAGAGTTCTGTGGTAGTGACACACAATCGTTCTTGGCAACACTGATCTATTCCTGAGAGAATGTTGAGCACAAAAGACACTGCACTGCCGCCTTGTTTTTTCTTGGCAGAACTGGCCTTTGGAAAAAGAAATGCCCATGCCAGGAGATGCAGACTGGTAGGTTGTGCACGCCTGGCGGTAAGGTAACCACGGGCCTCTTTGTTCCACACGAACCTGCACTCCCCCTGCAAGATTGCCCTTTCCTCTGTGGGGCCTTGGAACCCCAGCACTCTCTCTTCCTGTGCTGAGATCTGAAGCATAGACTGGTAAGGTTGTGCGCGCCTGGCGGTAAGGGCACCGCAGGCCTCATTGTTCCACACGACCATGCACAACCCCCCTACAATATTGTCCTTTCCTCTGTGGGGCCTTGGAACCCCAGGACTCTCTCTTCCCATGCTGAGATCGGAGGTGCAAACTGGTAAGATTGTGCTTGCCTGGCAGTAAGGTCCCCGCGGGTCTCTTTTTTCCACACTACCCTGCAACCTCCCTCCCCCGCAAGTTTCCCCTTTCCTCTGTGGATCCTTGGAACACCAGGACTCTCTCTTCCTGTGCTGAGATCGGAGTTACAGAAGGATCGGAAGTACAGAAGGGACTTCCTCTTCCTGCACTGATATCAGCTATACAGAGAAGTGAGTGTGTACAAGCCGTCCTGGGAGGTCCCCACCTGCTGAGACTCCCCTGACTGCAATCAAAGGAAGAGATGGGCAGGCACCAATCCAAGAATTCCTACAACAACCTGAAAAGCAATGTGATAGCACCAGAAACCAAAGACTACTCAACAGGAAAACCTGAGCAACCTAACCCAGAAGAAGTAGAAGAAATCAACTTTAAACGTAACTTTATGAAAGTGATAGAGACCTTGAAAGAGGTGAAAAACTCCTTTGAAGGATGAGAAAACTAACAAAAAGTTAGAAGAAATGAATAAAATCCTCAAAGATACCGTAGAAAACCAAGAAAAAGCAATCAAACAGGTAATGGAAATAGTTCAAGACTTGAAAGCTGAAATGGAGGCAATGAAGAAAACACAAACCGAGGGAAGGCTGGAGATGGAAAATCTGGATAAACAAACAGGAACTGCAGAGACAAGTATAACCAACAGACTACAAGAGATAGAAGAAAGAATCTCAGATGCTGAAGATACTATAGAGAAAATAAATCATTGATCAAAGAAAACAACAAATACAAAAAATACTTAACACAAAACTCCCAGGAAACCTGGGACACCATAAAAAGACCAAACCTAAGAATAATAGGAGTACAAGAAGGAGAAGTACAGCTCAAAGGCCCAGTAAATATATTCAACAAAATTATAGAAGAAAACTTTCCCAACCTAAAGATTGATATGCCTATACAGAACACCAAATAAGCTGGATCAAAATAAGACATCCACTCATCATATAATAATAAAAACACAAAACATACAGAATAAAGAATATTAAGAGAAGCAAAGGAAAAAGGCCAAGAAATGTATAAAGGTAAACCTATCAAAATTGTACCTGACTTCTCTATGGAAACCATGAAAATCAGAAGGTCTTGGATAGATGTGCTTCAGACACTAAGAGACCATGGATTCAAACCCAGACTACTATACGCTTTCATTCACCATCAATGGAGGAAAAAAGGTATTTCAGGATAAAAACAAATTTAAGCAATACATAGCCACAAACCCAGCCTTACAGAAAATACTAGAAGGAAAACCACAACTAAAGGATGCAAACAACACCCATAATAACACAGACATCTAACAGCCCTCCACTGGCACAACTCAAAGAAGGGAAACACACAAACTCTACAACCCTAAATAAATAACCGCAGTTAATAAATTCTGGTCATTAATATCACTTAGTATCAATGGGCTCAATTCACCTATAAAAAGGCACAGGTTAAGAGAATGGATACGAAAACAGGATCCAACATACTGTTCTTTATGAGAAACACACGTCAACCAGAAAGACAGACATTATCTCAGAATAAAGGGTTGGGAAAAGGTTTCTCAATCAAACCGCCCTAAGAAACAAGTGTGTAAGGCTATACTAATATCGAACAAAATCGACTTCAAACTAAAATCAATCAGTAGAGATGGAGAAGGACATTTTATACTCTTAAACGGAATAATCCATAAGGATGAAGTCTCAATCTTGAATATCTATGCCCCTAATATAAAAGCACCCACATATGTAAAGGAAACATTACTAGAACTCAAAGCAGACATCAAACCCCAGACACTAATAGTAGGAGATTTCAACAATCCTCTCTCACCAATGGACAGGTCAACCAGACAGAAACTTAACAGAGAAATAAGAGAAATAACAAATGTAATAAATCAAATGGACTTAATAGACATCTATAGAACATTCCACCCAAACAGGAAAGAATATACCTTCTCAGCATCTCATGGAACCTTCTCGAAAATTGATCACATACTCGGTAACAAACCAAACATCCACAGATACAAAAAAAAATGGAGTAACCACCGGTGTCTTATCGGATCATCATGGAGTAAACTTAAATTTAACAACAATTCCACAGCAAGAGAGCCTACAAACTCATGGAAACTTAACACTAAACTACTGAACTACTCCTGGGACAAGGAAGAAATAAAGAAATTAAAGTCTTCCTTGAATTCAACAAAAAGAAAGATACAACGTAACCCAACCTATGGGACACTGTGAAAGCAGTGCTACGAGGAAAGTTCATAGCACTGAGTGCCCACATAAAGAAAACAGAGAAAGCACACATTAGAGACTTAACAGCACACCTGAAAGCTCTAGGAAAAAGAGAAGCAGACTCACCCAGGAGAAGTAGAAGACCTGAAATAATCAAACTGAGGGCTGAAATCAACAAAAGAGAGACACAAAACAATCCAAAGTATCAATGAAACAACTGGTTCCTTGAGAAAATCAAGACTGACAAACCGCTGTCCAAACTAATCAAAAGGTAGAGAGAGAGCACTCACATTAAAAAGGTCAGGAACAAAAAGGGGGACATAACAACAGACACTGAAGAAATTCAAGGAATCATTAGGTCTTACTATGAAAGCCTGTATGCCACAAAATTGGAAAATGTAAAGGAAATGGACAGTTTTTTAGATAGATACCACATACCGAAATTAAATCAAGACCAGGTGACCAATTTAAATAGACCTATAGGTCGCGAGGAAATAGAAGCTGTCATCAAAAACCTCCCAACCAAAAATGCCCAGGACCAGATGGTTTTAATGCAGAATTCTACCAGAACTTCCAAGAAGAGCTAATACCTATACTCCTTAAGGTGTTTCACATAATAGAAACTGAAAGCTCATTGCCAAACTCATTTTATAAACCTACAATTACCCTGATACCAAAACCACACAGGGACACAACCAAGAAAGAGAATTTTAGACCAATCTCACTTATGAACATTGATGCGAAAATTCTCAAAAAAGTACTGGCAAACCGAATCCAAGAACACATTAAAAAAATCATCAATTATGATCAAGTAGGCCACAAATAGCATAAAGTATCTTAGGGTAACACTAACCAAGGAAGTGAAAGATCTATTTGATGTTGACCAATGGAATCGAATCGAAGATCCGGATATTAATCCACAAACATATGAGCACCTTATATTTGACAAAGGGGCTAAAATTATACAATGGAAGAATGAAAGCATCTTCAACAAATGGTGCTGGCATAACTGGATGTCAACGTGTAGGAGAATGAAATTAGACCCTTATCTGTCACCCTGCACAAAACTCAAGTCCAAATAGATTAAAGACCTCAACATAAATCTAACCACACTGAACCTGATAGAAGAAAAAGTGG
>PVIU01028422.1:0-18979 GCA_004026605.1 Ondatra zibethicus | reverse complement strand
TGTGCAACCACTTTGGAAATCAGTGTGGCGATTTCTCAGGAAATTGGGAATCAACCTACCTCAGGATCCAGCAATACCACTCTTGGGAATATACCCAAGAGATGCCCAATCATACTACAAAAGCATTTGTGCAACTATGTTCATAGCAGCATTATTTGTAATAGCCAGAACCTGGAAACAACCGAGGTGCCCCTCAATGGAAGGATGGATCAAGAAAGTGTGGAATATATACACATTAGAATACTACTCAGTGGTAAAAAAACAATGACATCCTTAAATTTGCATGCAAATGGATGGAAATAGAAAACACTATCCTTAGTGAGATATCCCAAACCCAAAAAGATGATTATGGTATGTACTCACTCATTAGTGAGCCCTAGCCATAAACAAAGAACATTAAGCTTAAAGCTCACAAGCCTAGAGAAGCAAAATAGCAAGGTGAACCCAAAGAAAAACATATATAGATCCTCCTGGAAACTGGAAGCAAACAAGACCGCCGGGCAAAAGAAATTTCGTCCAATCAATGGAGATAGAGACAGAGATCCACATTCACATCAGAGCAACGGACTGAGCTCCCAAGGTCCAGTTGGAGAGCAGAAGGTGGGAGAAGATGAGCAAGGAAATCGAGATCAGAAGAGGCTGGTCCACCAACCGTGACAGTGTGCCTGATCTAATGGGAGCTCACCAAATCCAGCTGGACCAGGACTGAATGAACATATGATCAAACCAGAATCTCCGAATGTGGCTGTCAATGGGGGCTGACTGAGAAGCCAATGATAATGGCACTGGGACCTATCTCTTCTGCATGTATTAGCTTTTTGGAAATCTGGTCTATATGGATGCACACCTTCCTAGGCAGGGATGGAGGGGGGAGGGCCTTGGGCTTCCCACAGGACAGGGTACCCTGCCCCTTCTTAAGGAAGCAGGGGGAGGGAGGAGGGTTAGTGGGGGAGCAGGAGGGGACTGGGAGAAGAGGAGGAAGTGTAAATTTTTTTGAATGAAATAAAATTATATATATAAAAAAGAATGGCCAAGATAAAAAACACTGGTGACAACTTATGCTGGAAAGAATGCTGGGTAAAGGGAACACTTCTGCATTGCTGGTGGGAGTACAAACTGGTATAGAAACTTTGGATATCAGTGTGGCGATTTCTCTGAAAATTAGGAAACAACCTACCTCAAGACCCTGCAATACCACTCTTGAGAATATACCCAAAGGATGCTCAATAGTACCACAAGGACATGTGCTCAGCTATGTTCATAGCAGCATTGTCACAGCCAGAACCTGGAAACAACCTAAATGCCCCTTGACCAAAGAATGGATAAGGAAAATGTGGTACATTTACACAATGGAGTACTACACAGCAGAAAAAAATGACATATTGAAATTAGTGTGTAAGTGGATGGATCTAGAAAACATCATTTGAGTGAGGTAACCGAGACCCAGAAACACAATTATTATATGTACTCACTCATAAGTGGCTTTTAAACATAAAGCAAAGAAAAATCAGCCTACAACTCACAATCCCAGAGAACCTAGACAACAAAGAGGACATTAAGAGATACATACATAGATCTAATCTACATGGAAAGTAGAAAAAGACAAGATCTCCTGAGTAATTTGAGAGCATGGGCACCATGGGAGAAGGTAGAAGGGGAGGGGAGAGGAAGGGAAGAGAGCGGAGAAAAATGTATAGCTCAATAAGATCAGTAATTTTTTTAAAAAAAATTGATAGTATCACACGTACCCTATCCACAACTTCCAACACTTTGCCCATTCTGTAGCTATTTTCTGTATGCCTTGTCTTTAAGGGATCCTGTTGGCTCTTAAATAGTTATAAACACTGTAAACAGTATAATAACTAAGCTTTCTATAAAATGTCAGGGCTTACTAGGTCATCTAGAGAAGAAAGATATTTTATATACTCTGGTTGATACCACACAGGTTTTTTCCTGGGTGGGGCTCTGAAAGGTGAAGTGTTTAAAGATTGCTGTTTGAAGCTGAACAGACAGACAGACCTACACACAGATGTGCCACCGCTGGATGACCATATAACTAGACCACATGACATGGCAATGCCATCAATAAAGACACTTCACATGTTTTTCTGATTACAAGGTAAGCTAATAATAAGACCCAACAAGAGAAAAATATTAATACCTCTTTTTTCAGGAAATATCCATGTAAAAATTTTAAATCAGCTTTGATCTGCACTAAAAATTACCCTCTCCTAAGTTAGCTCTCCTGATGAAAATAAAAAGGTATTTCTGACATCAGTTTTGTAAACATGCTCTGCAGGTCATGCTGCCAGTTGTGTGAGAGCAGAGCACACAGCTGGCTGACCAACTCGAGAGTTCTACATTTGGCTAAGTTCTCTTATTTTCTTTCCACGACTTCAGTTTTTGATTGAAACTGCAGTCTTCATGGCTTTGTAGAATGACTATGTCATGTGGTTCTTCGAGTTTATTAAAACATTGTAGCATCTCCGGTGCCCAAGGCAACACCTGTTATTGGAATACATAGGCAATTATGTCCTACCCACAGGCAGTCCCTGACACAAATGCTTACAAATTTCTTTCCAATTACATATCCTAAACATTTGTTGTCTGACATAATCCACACTGTGAAGGAATAATAAGGAAGTTTGGCTCAGGTTGACTTTGAAAACCCCATCCTCCTGCTTCTACCTCCTATGTATTGGAATTATTGGTTTGTGTCATTGCACCTAGTTAGGCTGACAGCATTTAAAAATCTTTCCTTCACCAAATCCCACATGAGAATCTAGGAACACAGATGCCTCCTTGATATCTCTAATTTTAAATATATCTCCTATGGGAAAATTGTATTCTGAGATGCAAACAAATGACTTACTGCTTTTGAACACAATGTACTTATCGATGGAGACAAGTTCAAGTAATATTCAGTCTTCTTATGTGCAGACACTTGCCTGCCAAGAACAAAGAATAAATTCTCAGAGAAGAGCCTGGGGCTCCCTTAGAAAGAGGGGAGTGAAAGCCATTGTACAACCCACTCATCATAGTTGTTGATTAGGCGCACTCCAAGCTTAAGGCTGGGATCCATGCTGAAAAATGCACTTCCAGGGAAATTATTCTAAGCCTCTGACCCCAAATCACCTTAGACAAGAACCCTTCAGGTACCACAGTGATTTATACAAGTCTTCCAAGCTGAAGACCTAGATGCAGAATATTCTCACCTCCTAAGAGTTTGAAAGATTAGTTTCCTGGACTTTTCACTAAATTGATAATAGCAAAGTTGAGATGAACAAGGACCCTGGGTGTGTTTCATGCTTATAAGTGACATGGGTTTACCACCTTGGCTTATGAGAATCAGTCTCTGCTTCAGATGTGTTTTTCACTGTATCAAACACAGAGTCAGGATGGAATAATGAGCGACCATCATTATCTTTAGTAGAACAACTTTCCCAAGACCCTCACACAGTCAGGAAGAAAGTAAAGCAAGCTGCAACTCTAACTACATCAACACATGGTTTAGATAACTCATCCCACAAATGTTGAACTCATCATCTCACAGCATTAATGTAACTTTGACGAAGTGTTCTTAACTCTTTCCCAGTGTCTGGCAAGATTGCTCCGTGTCTAGGGGCACCTGATGCTAAGCCTGAAACCTGAGAACAGTATCAGGAACTGGCATGGTGGAAGGGGAGGACTGACTTGCACAGCTGTCTTCTGACTTCTACAGGCACAGTGTAGCAATTGAAAGCAATTTTAATACAGCATTCTAAATATGAAATCTAAAATACCAAAAAGGTCAGAAACCGTTGGAAGTCACAACTAGAAATTTCTTCATGGGATAAGTCACAGTTAAAGTTTAAGCATATTAGGAATATTATATTAAACTAGCAACAGGCTGTGTGTGCAAAGTGCATATGAAATATAAATAAGTTTTAAGTTTACACTTTGGCTCTATTCTTAAGAGATCTCATATGAATATATCTCAAAGTCCAAAAACTGAAAAATAAAATCTTAAAGACTCTTGGTTCTACACACAGTTCAGATAAGATGAACCCTACATGTGTGGGTATGTATGTATATATATATATATAGTAGAGAGAGAATGGGGGAGGGGAGATGATTTTACCATTTACAATTGAGCTTTGACTTTCAAATTAAAAACAATTAAAATTAAACCAAACAACCTAGAATATAGATACATTCAGGAGAGAGAATATGTTGCTGACTCTGAGCCAGTATGAAATTCTTTGATCACTGGTTGGTGAAACAGAACGTCACACAAATAAATTCAGGTAAGAAATCATCAGCCATGTTCCTTTGTAGACCTTCAGGAAAGGCCTGGGTTGGTTGTTTCTCCCAGCAAAAGGGAGGGAACGCTTAAAGATTCTTTCTTTAGGAGGGAAAAATTCTCCCTATTCTGTTTGCTTTTAGTTAACAGAATGGTCAAAGATGATACAGTCCAAGTGTGTATCTATATATGCAGTCATGGACCAAGAGTCAATGTCATTTTGTTTTTTAGGCCAGAAGTTGTGGTGCAGAGTATAAATGCTGACCTCTGGAGCTCACAGAGTTGAGTAAAAATCCAAGTTTTCCCAATTAATTGCTATCTCTGCCTCCACATTTCTGTTGACAATAGCACCATGAGTTGTTTTATTAAGATTAATTTCTTCTCTCATATAATACACTCCAATGTCAGTTCTCCTCCCCTTGCCCCTCTGAATCTACTCTCCTCCATTTCCATTCTGAAAAGAGCAGGCCTCCCATAGCAACCAAACATGGCCTATCAAGTCATAATAAGACTAGGTGAGATTCAAGTAATAAGCAGTAAGGTTAAAATTTGATTCCAAACATTGTGACCAGAACTTTGCAGAATAACTTTCACTTAACTTTAAGTTATCACAGATTTATCTACGGTGGCTTTGCCTCTTGTCTTTAGTAGTTAGAGTCGGGTCTTATCAACTCTTAAAGGTCAAGTACTGGAAGTGGTGAAAGCGGAGCCCACGCTGACCGTCACAGTAAGACGGAGCATGCTCACCTCGCGCAGGTGTCAAGCTGAGTGCTTCACATGGACGGGACTGTTTAATCTTCACAAGATCCCAAGGAGGCAGAACACCGTGGATTTTTTTTAAAAGAGAAGCAGGCTGAGGGAAGCTTAAGTGTTCGCCTGTCACACAGCCAGAACAAGATCTCCCCGAGTTCAGTCCTTAACCAAAAAAGCATTAGATCTGATGCTGCTCCAGCATGTGGTGACCTTTTCAGTTTCCCTTCCCCTGGAAAGATCTCTATTACTTCTCAAGAGACACACAATGGAAAACCTTGGGGCAAATGGAATTTTCCAAGCAGAGTATCTACATCTGTCCTCCTATGCTATATTTTCAACTTGAGTTTGGTACCTTTCCCAACTTGGTGATATAATCTCTTTCTCCTTTTGAACATAGGTATTCCTTTGTGGCTGTTTCTATATGTCATACTGTTTACCACATAACTGGATCATTAAAATTATGTGCATGCCTGTCTTATTATTCAAGGAAGATCTCTCTCTCTCTGAAGAATTCAACCACTAAGCCATGGGGAAGTTCAAACTGTCTCCTATCTAGATCCATATAGAGGATCCATGGCCAAAAAATTGGAACAATAGGCAACATTGACATATAGATGTGTGAATGAAGACACAGCACACCCTCAGTTTCCATTCAGAATGTACCCAGGATTCACTTTGATCCAGTATGAAACCCATAGAAACAGTTTACATGCAAGATTCCTGGAGGCAGCAGCAGGGGGCAATATCTAGAAGGAGCACGAATGTGGTAGTTTGAATAACTCATTGTGGTCTGTGCCTAGAAGCTACATCTAGGTGCTTGGTACCTGGCCAAGGAGTGATTTGGGCTAGATGCCAGTAGCCTCAAAAATAGGAGTTGGAAAAAGAAGATGAATGAAGTACAAGACTTGTTTCCTTTTCGTGTGAATGGATGCTGATGTTTGATAAGATAGCTAACCCCAAGAGATACAATTTCTAGAGCATCAACAAGGACACAGAACAATTTCCAGAAGCATATGACATAGCAGGCATGATTAGTAAGTGAACAGATTCCTACCCCAGTCATGGAGTATATTCCAGATTCTAGTCTTTCCAGCTGAGGCCCAGATATGGTACAGCAGAGATAATCCATCTTTGCTATGCTCTTCTTGACCCCCACGACCCAAGGTACAGTTATCAGGTGCTTAATCACACAAACTTTGGGAGCTGTTTGCTCTACATCAATAAGTAACTGAAACAGAGCTTTGGTTTGTGAGGGATGGTAATTCCAATCAGCTCTGATTCATTTGACCTCACAAAGGGGGGATTCCTGAATATGCATGTTTCCTTTGGCATCGTATGTTTGCCAATAAGTGCTTATGAGTGATACAAAAATGTATTTAAGTTATTTGTACCCAACCTGCAGGAAGCACTCTTAGAGATTAGTGATGTTAAATTTTCAATGTTCTCACAAAGTTTCCCCTAGTTAAGATGAGAGAGTTCTAACCAGGTACTAGCATCTAACACAGTCCCTAAAGCATTGCTACTCAAGGCAGACCTAGCACAAAACACATATCTTGACCTTCCTCAGCAAAAATAATCGTGATGTTCATTGTATCACTTGCACCAAACCGGAGAGATGGGCTCTCCAGAATGAACATAAAGAGACCAAGGAAGAAGGCATGCTGGTTTTAAGTGTCTGTTTCTGTCTGATCCCGTTTTCTTTTCATGATGAGAAAATTCTGGTCTTAATTGGAAAGTCGTACCCTGACTAGACAGAGAAAAGTATGTATTTTGTGGGTGGATGATGAACATTAAAATTCAAAGGCATATACTGGTTTAAAGAGAAACTCGAAGAACTTTGAAGATTCAGCCACAAGGGAGGAAGAAAAGTGACACTCCAGTTCCTAGGCTCATAGAGAGAGAGAAATGAGGAAAGGCAGAAAAATAATTAGGAAAGAAAGCTGGATTCCTATCCTTGAACGTTATCAAAAAATCACTTTCTCTGGAGAGTTTGGAATACAATCCCATTTTGAGGGAACAATTTTACGTGCCTGCAAAATGTCCTTGTGGACTTTATGAAATAAAAACCACAGGTTACTAAGGTTTTAGTTAGAAAGTGGTGGCTGCTGTGTGATAAGGCACATTTTTTGGCTTTTTCCAAGAGTGTTTAATGCAATATTTTTGGTTATAGCATATAGAACCAAAAAAATCAGAGTTAAAGATACCTTCAAAGTAAGGAATCCTGGTGATAGATGGTTGTAGTTCAGGGGCATGGCACTTACTTGGCTGTCGCTGTTGGTCTGAAGACAGCAAGGAAGCCTTTCAACACAACTGTGGGCAGTGACAAAAATATTCATTTGTCTTAGCTGATAACACACTTAATGTCCTAGCATTATGTGCCTGTTTTTTACTTCCCCTGATTCACTAGCTCATTCAAGAACTGGGATTATGTATCCTGGAAACACTTCCCTTCTCTATGGTCCAATTATCCCCCTTTTTGGAAACTCAGCTTGAGTTGACCCTTTCTGGAATCAAAAGATATTGCCATTTTTTCCCATGTGCCATGTTGCCATAGGGACTTTTGTACTTTCTTTTCATCCACCTCCAGGCATGATGGGAATAAAGTAATTGCTTGAGGGATTCTTTGTGTGTTATTCTTTTTCTTCAGCAGACTCTGGTCTCTACGTGACAGATATCAAAGTGTCCATCACTCACCCAGAACCCAAGAAAATGACTAACATGTCACAAGCTGCAGCAGACGTGACAACTGAGTGGATGGATAACTAACACAATCTTTGCTATAGAATGGCTTCTGCTTGTTTTACATAGACGTCTGTTAAAATCCTGCCTTCTTTGGAAAACCTTTCTTTCCTTCCGTTAAATGCACAAGCATGTGTCTATACACGTTCATATACAAGCAAGTGCATGTGTGTGTGTGCATATAGGACATGGGTGTGGAGGCCAGAGGACGATCTCTGGACTCATCTCAGGAAGGCCATGTACCTCCTTTGAGATAGAGTATCTTAGCAACTTGAAGCTCGCCAATAGGGCAACCTGGTTCAGAACCCCCAGAGCTCACGCTGCTGTTTTCCCTGCTATGGAAATACTAGTGTATAGAAAACCATGATCAGCATTTTTTTAGATTTGGGGGATTAAACTCAAATCCTCATACCTTCAAAATAAGCGCTTTACCCACTGAGCCAGCTCCCCAGACCAGGGAAGCTTTCCTCAACAATGCTCGCCATGACACTTCAAGTCTTCAAGCCTGGGACACCAGAATGAAGAGAAGAGCCACGCATGCTGGCCCTTTACTAAGCAGTCTCTTTCTTTGTAATAGATTATAGCTGAGCAGTTAGCATCTCCTGCTCGAAACCAGTAAGGAAGCATTGTTTTTTTTAAAAAAATTTTTTTAGCATAATCATGGAGAGTGCATAAAATCAAAATATTTGTTTGCAGTAGCTGATAACACTTTCAATGCTTGCAGCAAGAATAAAGACAAAGACTAGCAATGAAGCATATAATCATCTTTTAAAATTATCTGAGGTATTTTCAGCATTCCATAACTGAAAGTGAAAAAATGTTTTTGAAGAAAGGTAGATGATAGTTATAAATGAATAGGGATTTCTAAAGACACCTTATCTTCAAAAATCACCTGTGAAAAATAATCCTTATTCCACCTAGTTCTGGCCTAGCCATGACTTCTTTTCACTCTCTGCATACCGTGTAATCTTTCGCAAACATCTCTGTCACAGTCACTACTTTCTCCTGAACTTGGGGTAACAGCTGTGAGGCAGAAGTTTGCTTTGGCAGATATCTGCTGTGGGCTGGCTGTGAACACCACTCAGTAGCATCTCTGTGTGCCTAAATTCACACTCAGGACCACGTGCTTTATGATGTCATAAAAAAACAGGTAATTTAACTTGCCAAACATAGAAAGGTACTCCATATTCTCCTGAGGTAAACACACTGCAGAAAGCAGGGAAAGTCTCTCAAGGGGAACTCAGAAGTGGTGTGCCATTTATTAGTGTGCGTGTGTGTGTGTGTGTGTGTGTGTGTGTGTGTGTGCATGTGTACCTAACAAAAGGCATATCTATTGCTTCGATAGTACTATTTATGTCTAAGTAGTATATTATATGTTTAAAGCACTTGAGTACATACCAAAATAATAATAATATCCTTACATAAAGATATAACATGGTCCTGGAAGCATCAGCAGGAACTTGTTAGAAAGTTAAGTCCTTGGGCCCTTCTTTGAACTCCTGGAAATAAAACCAAAATATGGGTTTTATAATAGTCCAGGTAATTCTGAGATAGACTTAGGTTTAAAAACCAATGGCTCAAAAAAAAAAAAAGAGAAATCAGATAGGTTTCGTGTGATAGTGGTCCAGAGTGTAAAATATGACTACCAGAACCACGGTTGAAACATGCCTCTGTTGAGGACGTCATCAAACTATTCACCAGTATTTAATTAGTGACACCACAAAAGGCTACTGTAAGACTTACATGATGTGGTTCATGGATGCATGGAGTGCTGGACATAGTCAGGATTTGGTAAACATCAGGAATGGGTCAGGTCTATTCAACCCAGAGATTGTCCATATTAGTTACTTTTCCATTGCCGTGAGAAAACACCAAGATTGAGGCCACTTATAGAAGAAAGAGTTTATTTGGGTGTATGGTTCCAGAGAATGAGCCCGTGATGATGGAGTGGAGGCATGACAGCAGAAGTAGGAAACCAAGAAACTCACATCTTGAATCACGAGCAGGAAATAGAGAGCACACTGGAAATGGCATGAAGCCTTACAACCTAAAAGGCTCCTCCCAGTGACATACTTCCTGCAGCAAGGGCACATTTCCTAAACCTACCCGAAAGTACCACCAGGAGGGGACCAAGTTTTCAAACATCTGAACATAGAAGAGACAGTCTCATTCACACCATCACACTAGAAATAAAGAATGACCTTGGGACTAAGAATAAGAAAGTACAATACCATATATGACTAAGAAATGGCAAAATTCAATGGGTACATTAAATGATAATGAATGCATTTATAGCTATATTGTCTGTCTGCCTGTTTATTTTGAAACAGACTCATCCTATGTAGTTGTGGCTGGCCTGGGATTATAACATTTCCATCCTGGATCAAGGCTTCTTAAAATTCAGGAATTTCTCACTGTGAACAACCAAAATATCGCAGGAAGTTCCTGGAGTTATCAAGGTTCACAAGGTCCTCCTTCCCCAAGGTTCCACAGGGAGGGATAACACACATTGGTCTCCAGGGAGACAGTTTTTTGTTAGTCATCCATCAGGCTAGGGTGGAGTTTCTGCTGTATCCGCCTTTGAGTCATCTGTGCTCCTGAATGTAATACTTGACTCATACTCCCAGAAAAGGAACCATGATAAAATCATTTATTCATCTAATTGGACTTTGGTAGAATCATTTCTTTTGGATTTTTCACTGGTGTCCTGTCTGGGGTGGTGAGTGAATGTTTTCAAATATCTATCCAGGAAAAGCCTCACATAACACCTGGATCTTGCTATTTAACCCAGACTGGTCTGAGACTCTTGGCAATTTTATTGCCTCAGTACTCTTCCTGTCTGAGCGCTGGATAATGCACTTTGTAACCTTATTCCATGTGTAACTCCTACACTGGTCCTGACACATGCCAAACTTTTATAACATCGTATGGGGTCTTACATGTACTCCTCTTATCTAGCACTAATTAAGGAGGAACAAGCAAAGATCAGTATCCTCACACCTGTGTAAAAGCCTTGATATTTTCATATGTACCATCTTTGGAAATTCTATAGCTGTGTTGCTTCAGAAGCATTTGTTATTGACATTAAGTACCCTACTACAGCTTCAGGAAAGAAAAGAAAATGTGTTTTTATTTTTTAGTATAAAATAGCTTAGGGGAGAATACCACAGTCTCAGAGCTTCTCAGAGCCCATATTTAAAAAAAAAAAAAAAAAACAGCAAATTCTCTCAGTTGTTCATCTTGCAGCACGCTTTTCTCACTGCATGGAAACAGCTCAGAGCCATCAAATGCTGCTTCTGACAGCTGTTGTCTCTCATTTTCAACCTGACATAATGTGTTTTAAGGTTTCAAGGCTGCTGCCCAGAAGTGGCAGTGGGGCCTGAATAATTAGTTTGGAAGAATGGAGAAATTGAACAAAAGGAAGGAACAAAAATGTGCACCCCCTTCTTTTTTTATTCTCAAGCTATCTGTTTGGCATGGATGCACGCCTGATGGAATTCTTTCAGTCAAATCACTGTCTCCATGTTGGGAAATGTGCAAGGGTATTTATTCCTGTATTACGTGGGCAGCCCAATGGAGATAGAATTAACACAGAGGTGACTGGTTTATATGAGTCTTGCTCATGCCTGCTGAAGGTGGAGCATTGCTTGCTTCTTCGGAAACAGAGAACATTCTAGTTATACTGACATGTATTTATTCAGAGATTCATTATCTAATTCAGAATGAAAAATACATTCTGCTGGCTCCAAATCCTGTGCTATTATCACCATAATAAGAGTTAGTAATTTGCATATTAAAATTCCACTTGGCAACACTCAAGTGCATAGCCTTTGATTGGAGGGCAGATTCTAGAAGTCATGGGATAAATGACAAGTTTAACCATGTGTGATGGGAGCCACCACAGTGTCATTAAACGAGGTTGACAAAAGAATGCCCAGAGGGCACATGCAGCTTATTGCCTATTTTATACAGTATATTTGTTAGCTTTTTTTATTTATGTTGTTGCAAGACAGGGTCTTGCTATATTGCCCAGACTGGCCTCAAACACCTAGACTAAAACAACTCTTTTGCCTCAGATTCTCAAGTAGCCAGAACTTCAGGAGTGTATCACTGTGCCTAGTTTTCGTTTTAAAGTACATGAAATTCTAATTTTAGTGTATGTTAGTAATACATATTATTTGTGGTTTATTCTGATATGCTTTAATAACAGAGAACAAATAACCCATATAGCCTAAAATATCTTATAATTCTTTCTGTGTGTTCAGGTGTGTCACTACATGTAGTGACCAGAAAATGACCTCAACTATTGCTCCTCAATCTCTGTCTAGTCTTGCTTTCTTCCTACCTACCTACCTTCCTTCCTTTATTTATTCCTTCCTTCATTATTCATTTATTGAGACATATCTCTAACCAGTCTGGAATTTGCCAGGTAGACTGGGCTAGGCAGGCTGTCTACTGAGCCCTTGAGTCTGTTTCCCTGCCTCCCTGACACTGGGGTTACACAGTTTTTGCGTACATGGATTGGGGGACTAAATTCAGTCCTCATGCTGACAGAGCAAGTACTGTCCTGACAGAGCTCTCACTCCAGTGATTACTATGTAATTACAGAAGAACTTTGTCAACACTGAGTTGAAGGAGTACCCACTAACTTAGATAGATTAAAAAACATCTGACAAGGAACGAGATCAATAATTCTCAACCTGTGGGTCATAACCCCATTGGAATCAACCAATCATTTCACAGGGATCACATATCAGATATCTTGCATGCCAGATATTTACATTACAATTCATAACAGTAGCAAAATTAGAGCTATGAAATAGCAGCAAAAAAAAATTTATGGTTGTGGTCACCACAACATGAAGAACAGTATTAAAGGGTCACAGCATTAGGAAGGCTGAGAATTACAGATCTAGTTGGAGTTTTATTTAGCATGAATGAATCAACAAAAGTAATAAAAGTTGCAAGGCACCCAGAAGGAAGGAAACAGACATCTTGGCAGGGTTTTTGGTGTTTGGTATTTTGACATCATCAGTCGTGGGAAGGAGGAGGTGAGTCTACTGCTTCCATCTTTTGGGACTCCATTCCCCACTATCAAGTGGAAAGAGACAGGCATGCCCGGAAACAATACAGTGTGGCTACAGCAACATCTCAGGAGCACTTCTGGTGTTCAGGCCAGATGTGTCTTTTTTCATGTCACTCTCACACTAATCTGGATGTCATTATTAATGTTGACATCTTGCAAAGGAAGAAACTGCAGTCTAGAGAGTTTAAGTAACTTGTGCTGTTAACAATCTGTGCTCAATTACCTCCTCCAGACTTGTTGATTTCCCAGATGTCATTCAGTTCCTGATTTACTGATTATCAATTGTTGTATGGGAGCAACGTAGGCCCTCTGCATGTGTGTGATGATTGTGTAGCTTGGTTTGTTTGTTGGGCTCCCAGTGGTGGGACAGGACATGTCCCTGGCACTTGAACTGACTTTGGGGAACCTATTGCTCAAGCTGGGTTGCCTAGCCCAGACTTGATGCAGGGAAAGAGCTTTTTCTTGCCTCAACTTGGTGTGCCGTGCTTTGTTGACGCCCATGGAAAACTTGTTCCTTTCTGAACAGAGACAGAGAAGTGAATAAGGGGGTAGATGGGAGATCAGAGAGGGAATAAATGAAGAAGACGGGGTGAATCTGTGAAGTAAATAAAAAAATTTAATTAATAAAAAAAGAAGTTGGAATTCACCAGTAATTTTTCAGATTATCAAACACTGGAAAGCCACAGAAAGCAATAATAAATAAAGTCTCCTGAGTTTAAAAGATCTCAGTTTGAACTTGTTCTCCAGTCTTTGGTAGCCAAAGAACTTAATGGAAAATGCTTACCTACCTTCTAACCTTGTAATGGGGTAATGATTGGCATCTATCTGATGATGTGTATGGACAGGTATGAGAGCCCATACAATCACTATAATCATTGTGCCCACAGAACCAGGCACCCACACAATTAATAGAAGCTGTCACTAGTATTGTTAATAGCATATTAGGAATCAAATTCACATTTGAATGTTATGGAGGAAAGAGCAGAGCATGGGGTGGGAGAATGCAAATGTGAACCAGAGAAAGGAGTCTGGAAGCCTGAGTGGGTGTCTGTTTGCTAAAAATAAAGGGTGAACAGAACCTTAGGAGCAAAGACTGAGGGGGAGGACAAGGCAGAGGCAGCAGGTGAAGCACAGAAGATCTCTAGCTGTGAGGACAGGAAGACAGTGAAATTCAAACATTAGATGGGGTCAGATTATCCTTAACTGAGTTTAAGGTTTTCTCCCAGAAATATAAGGAAGCTTCTGGAAGATGGTAAGCCAGGAAGTGATGTAACTGTGTCTCTAATTTAAGCGGGAAGTTGGCAGCAGGATGAGAGTTGGACTGTGATTGGTAGGAGCTGTAAGAAGAGCCCTTATAAAGTTATTCCTATTCTTATAAAGCAGGTAAAGAATAGTGAGGAACCCAACTGAGACTGTGACATCAGAACATGGGAAGGAAGGAAGGTGGATGGTGGAGGTATTTGGAGACAGAAAGAAGAACCGCAAACACTTTTGGAGCTTGGAAGTTTGAGAAAATTGAAAACTAAATTGACTGTGAATTGTTCTGTCTGCTGGGTTAAAGGTCTGCTAACTACCATTACTTGAGATAGGAACATTCAGGAAGTATATTAACAAATGGAAGTTCAAATTATTTGAGGTTAGCTATTTGTGTCGTCCTCTCAAGGACTCATCTAATCATCGTTGAGTGTCACTAAGGCTGATTTTCTCCTACAGTAATGTAAGGAATTTGGGATTAGCTGCACAGTGTTCTTAACATCCATGCCTTAGCATGGTTATTTATCTATCCCAGTGAGAAACAGGGCTCTAACCTTCCATCGAAAAGTTCCCACTCAGGAACATAACTCATTTATACACATGTCTTAGTTAGGGTTTCTAGCGCTGTAAGAGAATACCATGATCAAAAGCAGGGTGGAGAGGAAAGGACTGATTTTGCTTAAAGTTTCACACCACACTCCATCACCAATGAAAGTGACAAGTGATGGCAGGAGCTGACACAGGGCAGAACCCTAGAGACTGGAGCTGGTGCAGAAGCCAGGAAGGAGTACTACTTACTGGCTTTGCTCTCCTGGCTTGCTCAGCCTCCTTCCTTATAGCACCAGAGGTGGTGTTGTCCACAGTGAGCTAGGCTCTCCCAAGTCAATCACTAATTAAGGAAGTGCACCACAGACTTGCCTGCAAGTCAGTCTGGTAGGACATTTTCTCAATTGAGGTGCTGTTTTCCCAAATGACTCTTGTGTATCTTAAATTGATATAAAAACTAGACAAACACACACACACACACACAAACACATACACATACATACACACACCACTGTACCTACTACAGGGTGTCACACAGAGGAATACTTATTAAATCTTATTGACTAGTACTGAGATTCAATGCAAAACCACATTGTGAACATTGCACATGTGCTTACGTGTGTGTGTGAGCAAGTATATGTGCATATGTAGGGCCCCCCTCTCTCTGTGTGTGATTGTATGTGTTAACATGTATGCTCAGGAGTGTATAAATACATGATACTGGGGATCAAACCCAGGGTTTTGTACATGCTAGGCAAACATTCTACCACTGAGTCAAATCCCCAGTCCATGTGTACTTACTTATTAAAGGTCACTTTCAAAGTTATCAATGATCATTGCCCCAGCCCAGAAGAGATGACTAAGGAATGCTGTCTCAAAGGGAAAGGGCATGAAAACATTTCCATGAATTCAGGCACTGAGCAACCCATCTATATTTTAGAGATATCATATGATATTTGGTAGCCTGAAGCTGCTTCTCCATCAGTCTCTGAACTTAGAATCAATGTTTGTTCTCTGGCCGCAGCTTTCCATGTTCTTCACAATTGATATCCCTCCTGTCTTTGTTTATTTCTTCCCAGGCACCGGCACCATGCTTTAATCCCACAGCACTGGATATGATGATGGTCATCTCAGGCATCTAGGGGTCTTTTATTTACTTCTTTGCATTCTTTAACTCATATTTCCTATGCTCTCCCCTTCCATGTGCTTCCCTGAGCCGCAGTTTCACACATGGGGATCTCTTATCACAAAGGCCGTGGGAAATAGGGTCTTGTTGAAAACAGTGTGGTAAAAGCTTCACAGTGTATGTGTGTTATGGCAATACTTAGAAACCTGAGGCAGGAGGATACTGAGTTCAAGGCTAGCCCATGCCCAACAGTGAGACTTTACTCAAAACAATAACAACTAACAAACAAAACACAATTTGATATTTATAATATAACACCTGCTGAGAGTGTTTGAGACAAGAATCTCCAAAATATTTACAATACTGACCCAAAGGGTGTATATTTTAAGTGAGTAAGTACATTATTTTCAGGATAGACCAACGTGGCCGGAATGTGACCTAGATACAATTATTAATTTTCATTTTTGATTGTAAGATACAGGCACTGACGAAGGGAGTGATTTATTTAAGTAGTGTATATGCAGTATCAGCAAAAGAAATAGGACAGAGGAACGAATAATCTGCGTATTTTTTCCTAACAATACTTACCTGAATGCTTGGTCCTCTGTCAGTGTCTGAACTAAGAGGATGGGAGGAACACCAAGTGCCTGACAGTGGCAGGAGACTTTGTACTCCAGAGTAAACATTTCCCAACGGGGAAATCTGACGGCCTTGTGCAAATGCACAAAATCAGGCATTCCTGCGACAGAGGGCAACCACTGCCAGGCGGGTGTGAGGCAAGCTGAAGGCACAGGCAGGCATCCATGGAGGCTGGCAGTGGCACGCAAGGAGATCCTCTTCACTCTGTCCATTCTGAGAGCCCCATTCAATCAGTATGCCTTCTCTTCAGGGGACTGGTATGCTAACGCAAACTGCCACCGCTGTGAAGTACTGGAATAAGAGGACCCATTATTTTAAATGGGTTGAGGCTGCGCAGTCGCCAATTTCATTAGCTCCCTATCAAGGAACCCATCTACCACATTCCACGACACGTGCAGAAATGAGAGAGGGGCTCCATGCAGAGGTCATTTTACCCCCTCTTCAGCAAGCTAAGGATGTACAAACTGACAAGTATTTGAAATGGTATGGTGTAATCCTAAGCTCTAGGATTTATCGATGATGACAGGAAAGATGGAAAAAAGGCAAAGAAACTGAGGCAGAGACTAAATGCAACACACTTGTAGAAGAAGAATCTGAGGTGTGAACCAAGCATTTGAGTTGAAGAAACTAAAAGCAGAGTCTGGTCAAATCTACTAGGCATAAGGTGTATATCAGTACTAGATCTGTTGCCTAGAAAGCATATAGCCCTAGATTAGATTCCCAGTATATACATTTAAAAAAGTATATACATAAATGAACTAATGAATGAATAACTAAAAGAAAAAAAAGATATGTCAGTGATCCAAATAACAGAGAGATAATGAATGGATGTTGTTTTAAACAACAAAACACAAAACAATTTGTTACTATACCAGTAGAAATTTTTTGCAGAATTTTTTTATTCACTCACAAACACCAAAGCTCCAACATTGGTGAGGCTTATTCTAATTCATCCTCCCAATATGCACAGTTGAAGCACCTCACCGACTTGACTTAGACACATGGTGGTAACATTTACAAGAACTAAGCCCACATTTAAGAACAAAAATGCTGCTGCTCCTGTGTGTCCAGCACAGTTAGAGATGTAAATATTAAACACTCATATATACATATTCAGTGGAAGGCTATGATTATTAAAATGGTGAGGAAGTGCACTTGGCACAAGCAAGGCTTCAGCAGAGGTGCTGGTGAAGAAGTATGCCAAGGAAAATGAAGATACACCAGCATTCAAGCTGAGGGCTGTAGTGCTATTAAAAGGGGAACATGAAGGTGTAGAGCATGGTGACAGAGAAAAGCAAAATCTGGAATGACAGGGAACACGGGAGTGTGAGAACCTGCAGTGCTGAGAAGCACAGCAATGGTCTAGCCATGAGGTTCTGTGTGTTGTTCTAACAAGTTTCTATAAGGAAAATGAAACATACATCATGTTCCAAATGCAGAGGTATTATTTGTGGACTAATAATCACACAAACTGTCACGGACATGCAATTTAGAGCCAAGATGGTCTTGTGGATCACTTGTCTTGTTCCCGCCTATGGCTAAAGGAACTGAGAATAGAGTTAGCCCTTCAAATGCCAGGTCACTCACAGATTTTTTTTTAAAAAGGCCGAATTTGGCATTCTGTGATTTAAAATTATTAATTAACAAAGGGGAAATAGTATTTTGCCTTTTTGTTTTGTTTGTTTTTATAGTGTGTGTGTATGCGCGTGCGTTTGCATGTGTGTGTGTGTGTTTGAAACAGGATCTCAAGCATCCCACACTGACTTCCAACTGACTACATAGTTAAAGAAGACTTTGAACTTTTGACACCCGGCCTCTACCTCCTCAGTGCTGTGATTACAGCTATGTATCTCACCACAACCACTTCATGACACACTGGGGAGCATGTTAGGCAAAGACTCTACCAACTGAACTGAAACCCCATTTCATGGAAACTATAAATCAACGCAAATAGGAAGACAAAAAAGTATCTGCTAAATAAATAAGAAAATAAATACCTGCCTTTCTTGACTAGGAAGATCAAATGATAACTATGAATGCACTTGGTAAAGAGAAAAAAAAATTTCCACAAATACAGATATTTGCTGCAATGAAGCCAAAGATGTCTTCATACAAGAGGAGGCTGTTGATATCTCTGACAATAGAAATTAGTCCTGGCAATGGGCCAGAATAGCTTAGTGATGGAAGTCATGGAACTTTTATCCATGGGTGTACTTGCAATAAGAACAGCAGCTCCCTGCTATGGATGGATTAATAAGATGCCAGCACAATGGCTATGAACTATGCTAAATGACACATTCTGAACCCCAGGTTTCCATATAAACTTGCTCCAACCTGAATAAGACGTGAATCACTGTTCTAGGAGGCACTAATGCAATACCTGAGGAAATAGTTGAATTAAAATCTCCCCAAAATTGCATCCAAATTTAACATTTAAAGAAAGTATTTAAGTTTCATATTTTTCACAGGATGTTTTCTTGAAAAGCCAAGAAAATTCTGTTTTTCTGAGGACTCTCTGATATTTCAGCTCAAGCCAAGAAGGCCTACCAGAGAG
>PVIU01028421.1:0-18982 GCA_004026605.1 Ondatra zibethicus | reverse complement strand
AGTCCCTTATACTATTTTGTTCTATATCCTGTCCCTTCAGCATTCCTTCCTATGGAACCTTACCAATTTTCCAAGCTCAGTTATTCCAAATGAGATAGATAGATCTGAAGATTCAAACTTAACTTCTATAGTTTGTATTTCTGTGTTGGAGTTACTTTACTCACTACAGTTGTTCCCACTTCATTCATTCACCTGCAGATTTCATACTTTAATTTTTAACAGCTGAATATATTTGATTTTGTAGATATACCACATTTAAATTATCCAGTCACTAATCAATTGATGGGCATTTAGGCTTTTTCCAATTTCTGGCTATTATGAGTAAAACAATAGAGAACATAGATGAGGATATATTTCTCTAGTAGGATATAGTATTTTGGTTATATCTCAAGAGTGGAATAGGTGGATCACATGGTAAATCTATTTGTACTTTTGTGAGGAACCCACACACTGATTTTCATAGTGACTACAGCATTTTGCATTACCATCTGTAATGGATAAGTTTTCTTCTTTCTACCCATCAACATCAATACTTATTTTCTTCTTCTCTTTTATTTATTTTTTTTTTGCTTTTCTGAAACAGGGTTTCTCTGTGCAACAGCCCTGGCTGTCCTGGAACTATCTCTTGTAGACCAGGTTGGCCTCAAAATCACAGAGATCTGCCTGCCTCTGCCTCCCAAGTGCTAGGATTAAAGGTGTGCACCTCCACTGCCTGGCTTGTTTTAATTCTTAACAATTTTGACTGTGGTTAAATTAAATATTAGGGAAGTTCAATTTTAATTTGTATCATGACTAAGGATGTTGAACAAATACACGGTATCTTGAAATAAATGTATGTGAAGAAGAGAAATATTCATGCAATTAAAAACTTTAATATAATAAAAAGAAAAAGAATAAAGTACTAGAAGATTAGACCTCTAATGCACATGGATTGAAGGAAATAATTTGAGAAAATAGTCATTATACAAAATGTAATATACAGTTTTAAGCAACCAAAATTCCAATGAACTTCTAGGGAGAAATTAAAAGAATAATTTTATTGTTCCTATAGAAAACAATAATTCAGTACATCCATAACAGTCAAGAACAGTAAAAATAACCTGATGGAGGTATCACCATCCTAGATTTCAAGTTATACTGTAGTTAAAACAGCATGGTACTTACATAAAAATAGCCTCATTGATCAATGGAAGAGAATTGAGACCCAACATACAAACTCACACCCCTACTGTCATCTGATTTTGACAAAGAAGACAACTATGTCTTCATATATATAACACAATCTTTATTAAATAATGCTGGCTAAACTGGATGACTACACATAAAAGAATGAAACATGATCTGTATGTCTCCAGATATGCAAAACTGAACACAATACCTGATCTGCTTAATCTGTTTGGAGACAATGTGTGAAATACACTTGACCTTATAGGCAAAGAAAAAAGACTTTGTGAACAGGATGTCAACAGCAGAGCCATTATGATCAACATTTGACAATTAAGACTACAGGAAACTAAAAAGCTTCTGTACAGCAAAGAATACTATCACTTGAGTGAAGAAACAGGCTGAGGAATGAAAAATGTTGGCCAATTACTCATCTTATAGAGGGTGACTATCTAGAATACAAGAAGCATTCCAAAAACTAAGAAATTAGGATGCCAACTGAACAATGGGGGCATGGGACTAAACAGAGTTCTCAACAATGAAGCACAAATGGTTGAAAAACACTGAAAAATGTTCAATATCTTCAGCCATCAGGGAAATTCAAATTAAAACTACTTTGAGATTGTATTTTACCCTGTCAGAGTGGCTAAGATCAATAAAATAAATAGCAGAACATGCTGGAGAGGATACAGCGGAAGAGTAATACTTGGTCACTGTTGTGAAAATGCAAAGTTATACAGTCAGTTTGGAAATCAGTGTCTTTGTTCCTCAAGTAGGTGGGAATAGATATACCTCAAATCCAGCTGTCCCCCTCTCGGGCATATACTCAAAGGGTTTTATATCCATCTACAGAGATACTTGCTCAACCATATTCAATGCTGCTTTATTCATAACAGACAGAAATTGGAAACAGCTTAGAGGACCATCAACTGATGAATGAGTAGTGAAAATGTGATACATTTACACAGTGAAATAGAAAATTTAAATGAAATTTTTTATTCATGGAATTAAAGACAACAGTTTGGAAAAACTCCATGCCACATACTCTAACAACATAATACTCAGTATTATAGAATAAACTGAGTAATGGAAATAGAAAAACAATTCAGTTGTTGCCAGGGACCCAGGGACATTAGAAAAGGAGTAAGCCATAAAATACAAGAGATTTATACAGCCACACATTCTGCTCTAAACTATCAAACTGCACGTAAATTAGGTGCATTTCTCAAAAATTATCAAACACAAAGAATACACATAAATACACCACATTCTTTGGAGAAATCCCTAATAAGAGAAACTTTATACAAGAAAGGTGATTATGTTGGAACTCCCTGTGTGATCTAGTTCAACATTTTGCAAACTCAGCAATGGCATGTTTATTTAAGACACAAAACAGTGTGAATTAGTATCTTAACAGTTTCTGGGAGCATGGATTCTGGGACCAGCTTAGCTGAGTTTTCAGCACAGGGTCACAGAAAACTACAATCAAGGCATTGATTTGGCTGTGATCTTACATGAAGCCTTAAGTACTCTTCCAAATGGTTATGAATGTTGGCAAAATTTCCATGCTGCTATAGAAATCAGGACATTTTGCTTTAAGGCGACCAAAATCATTTGTTTTTGCTGATTTCAGTATGGAAGTTCTAAACTGATCAGGTCCAGGTAAGCCAGGATAAACTCCCTTTTTATTATCTCAAAATTTATTGTCTGGTCTTTATTATATCTTTAAAATCCCTTAATTTTTTTCTAATAAATTGCCATGATCCCAAAGGAGATATTTTAGTACTACTTTACTACACACTACTAGTGAGCGGCAAATGACTGTCATTAGTAGTTGAGTTGACTATGTGAGGAGGTAGCACATTAAGGATCACTAACTGTGTGCTTTCCAAAATGACAATCTTTGGGTATATAAAAATGAGGCAATTTTTGAGAAAGAGCAAAGTGAGGAGGTGATTCTTTTCTCCTTTCTGCTGGTTGTGCTTGATTGTGATAATTAACTATGTTTCTTACATGTTTCCACAATTTTGTTGTATTTTGAAATGTTAAAAATGAATCCTTATAAACTAGGAATGGTCACAACACATCCTTAGTCCCACAACAGTACAAAGGAATTATAAACAAGATCAAAACTTCTAGGTCATTCTCAGCTACTTACTAAGTTTAAGCCCAGCCTAGGTGACATGACATCCTGTCTCAAAAATATCAATTAAAAAAAATGTATCATCAGCATTTGTTGACAAAGATCATTTTATTTCTAATCTTTAGTTTAAAATTTTAACTTACACACAAAATTATATAGATTTATGAGCTACTTTTTGATGTTCTAGCACATGTATATATTATTTAATTTTGTAAATCAAAGATATACATGTAGTTACAATGATAGGATTTATATGCTTTTTAAATAACTGAATAATAGTCTATTGTGTATCTGCGTCACATTTTTTCTGTATTGTTTAGTTGGCTGCCATCAAGGTGAGTAACATTTCTTTGCTATCCTGAATAGTGCTGCAATGAATACAGGTCTGTTCAGGTGCCCCATTAACATATGAACTTGATTTCTTTTGGCTTATATTGTAATGCAATCTAATTTTTTTGTTGAATTTCATATAGATTTTTTTATCATGGCTGTGAAAATTTAAATTCCTAGCAAGTGTATCTTTTTCTCTTTTCCACATATGCTGACCAGCATTATTTGTCATTTGCACTTTATTGTTAACAACCTGTAATCTTCCAAACATTAGTATTTTTATTATCATGTGTTTTTATGATTTATGCATTTTATATTATTATAGTTTATCCATTTTCTCTTCTGTGAAATATTAATATTCTTCTATTGTCTTTTTTAAAGGTATACACTGGTATTGGGGTTATTTCTATAAGATTTTGCAGTTTAAAATAGGGTAGCACTCAGCAGCCTTTGGTATGTCTTTTGAAAAACTCTGCTGAAATTTCTCTTGAATATATTCCTCAGGGTAGAATTGTTGAGTTGTAAATATGTAGTATTCAACTTTAGAAAAAAATAACCAAGATATTTTAAAAATAATTGCACACATTTTTCTTTACCTAAAAGTATCCATTGTCATTGATTAAAAAAAATCCACAAAATCTTGATGCTTATATCTCAATATGGTCTCAATTATGATTCTTGTTAGCACGTTTAAAGTTATTGGGGTCAATGTTAAGTTAATGTGATCAACTTGCATTCAACTCTCATAAGAATATGCTTTCTTTGTCATTAATTCTATATTTCAACAGCATAATTTCCTATGTCATTTTAAAGATTTTCACTCACATTTACCATTTTATTTTTTCTAAATATCAAGAGTTTCTTAATCAAGACTTTCATATTCTTTCTCAAATATTTTTCTTTATCTTAGAAGACCTTTATTTCACTCTTAGTTTTAGAAGTTGGTAGCGTAATAATCTTAAATTGATAGACATTTTCTCTTATCATTTTGAAAATGTTGCAGTGCAACCTACTGCTAAGTCCTATTTTAATCTAATTGCCATTCTTTTTCTTCCTGATGGTTTAGAGCCATTCATTTTGCTATTGTTATTCTGAAAATTCACTATAGTATGTATAGATACTGACTTGCTTTCAATTTGATAATGTTTTGAAATTTATTGAAGTATATGCTTCATTGTGTCTCAAAAATGATTATTTCCTCTTTCGATTTTTTGTCTTCTCTTTTCTCATTGTCATCTCAATATCTCCATCTCTCCAATATTTTCAGCAAGTCTCTCTGTCATGTAATCAGTGCAACTTTTCACAAAATATACTTATCTCTTCATTATTGTTTAATCTGATTTTTAATCCTTCTTATTGATATAAACTTGAAGAAATATTTTTCTGTGGCTTTAAATATTCTCTTGCTTTTTCAAATTCTCTTGACAATTTTTATGTCTCTCACTGATTTCTAATTTAGTGGTAGTCACTATTCTCTCTTTAAACTTGTCATAAACAGTGTTTGCCTTATAAATATGAGCACCTTGCACACTTTATCATAGCAGATAATAGGTTCTCAGAATATGTAGGATTGTGATGTATAGGATGTATAGTTTTCTTTCTTCCAAAGTGAATCAGTGTTTTCTTTGCACATGAGTCAGTGAACAATTTAAAAAAAAAAAAACCCTAGCATCCTTTAGTGTACAGAATTCATCCAGATATCTCATTTTGTTCTCTGTAACTTGTAGGAGTGTGGGAAGGATGAGAAACAGTAGATAATAATGTGCAATTGACTTGCCCATGGAGCAGTTTTTTCTATTTGCTAACAGCTGACCTTCAGAAGTTTAGCTTACTGAGCAGTTTTATTCTTTGTGAACCTTAATATGTTTTCATTGTTTGAGACACAATAGTGTTTAAAATGTTGCATGGGAACCCTTAATATCTAGTTCATCATATTTACAGAAGTAAAGTTTATATTAAAATTTTGGGTTCTCTGAATGTATGTGTTTACAACAACTCATAATTAATTACATTCTCTTGTTAATTGCCAGAGTTTATTTTTTAGTAATAGATAAATATATGCCACCACAGTGAGCTCACGTTTGAAAGCTACAGACAGCCAGAACAAAAGGCAAGTCTCAGAATGGAAACATGTGTTTCTCACAGCCACAGAAGCACAAACATCCTCTATCCTAGTTCTCTTTTTCTGGTTTAATTTTCAGATTGTATGATCAGTGTCAATATCTGTGTACCCTCCTATTGAAAAAATAAAAAGAAAGTATTCATAGAAGCTTCTTAGAAGAATATTTAACGATAATACATAAAAAAGTGAGAATGTTCAAGGTAAAGGAAAATAGGTTTTCTTTTTTAACTTACTTTTTATTTATTCTTTGTGTCTTTCACAGCATGCATCTAGATCTCATTCATTTCCCTGTCCCTTTGTATCTGATCCCTGCTCTTGCAACAGAAAAAAAAGAAAACGGGTGAAAAGGAAAAATCTTGTTGTGGAAACTGTATTGTGACACATTGAGTGATGCAGTAAGCCCATATATATTTACTTGCAAGTGTTCATTGCAGAGACATTGGTCTGTTTCAAGGCCTCTGGTTTCTGCTACACTATCAATTCTCTTGGCTATCTTGTTGTTGCCTTGTGTCATGGAGATCCTGTGGCTCTAGTTATGCAGGACCGGCCCCTTCATGCTCCAGCAGATCATAGATGGGGTGGACCAACTCATAACCTTGGTTCTGGGCCTGGGTATTTGCAGGGTTCGTCAGTTCACCAGCTAACATTCTCCTCACCATCAGGACAATTCCAGCATTGTACTGATTAGTTCATATCTGGCCGCAATGAGCAAGGGGTAGGGTCAGTTCTCCTGCTTTTTCCCCTACAGGGTCAGTTCCCCACACCTGGACCATTAGGGCCAGCTTTACTGTGTTGCCTAGGCGAGGTGCAGGGGTAATTCTTTGGAGTGCTTCAGTTGGTAAAGGGCAAGTACTGCACTCCCACTCTCATGATCACAGGGCCAGCTCTCCCCCTATCACAGGCACAGGAGTACATCTCTCCCTGCACATACCATTATGTGGCAGATGAGGGGTGGGGCCAGATGTCTCACTCACATTCTGGCAACAAGTTCACTGGCCCATCAGTCAGTAGAGTCGGCACTACTGTGCTAACCAGGGGAGGTGCAGGGCCCAATTTTCCAAGTGCTGCAGCTTATAAGTAGTAGGGTCAGTTCCCTCGTCTGTCACAAGTGAGAAGGGTTCACTGTGAGGGGGCAACATTGCCCAGTCCTCACTTCTGCGTGACATATGAGTAGTGGGAACAGCTCTCTAATGCTCACAACTTTGGGGCTGGCTCATCCACACATCTGCCAACAGGACAGACTTTACTGTGCTTCCTGGATGATGTGCAAGACCTGTTCTCCTGAACTGCTGTAGCTGGAGAAGCGCAGAGCAGGGGCTGGGGCAGCTCTCCCGCTCTTACAACCTCAAGGCCAGCTCTCCCACTCACCTCATGTAGAGAGGGTCAGGGGGCATCTCTCTCCTGCGCACACTTCCATATGGCTTATGGGGTGTGGAAGCAGATCTCCCAGGCTCACCCCTACCCAAAACAATAGGGTCAGCTCTGCTGTGGTGCCCAGAAGATGTGTGGAGTTAGCTAGGAAAGTAGGTTTCACAGGCTGTGCAGCCAAAGAGCCAGGTACATTTGAAATACTTGAAATTTGATAAAAGCAGAGTTTGAAAGATTATTGGAGTATTGGGGACTTGACATAATTGGCAATTGCTTGATACACAACTATGAGTACCTGAACTCAATGCTCAGCATTCATATGAAAAGCTAGGCTTGGTGGCACATACTTCTAATCCCAGTATTGCATAAATGGAAAGAAAAGGATCTTGATAGTCAGCTATTCAAAGCCCAGTTGGTGTGTTCCAGGTTCAATGAGAAACCCTACTTGAAAAAAGTAAGGTTGACACCTTTCTAGCTTCATAGCAAACAAAATAAATAGTGTTTTTAAATGTCATAATGAGACCTACTACTGTATATGCTAAATAGTTCAAAAGAAATAATAGTAATAAAAATAGGAAGGAAAATGTGGTATAACCACAAATTCTACCATTTGAGAAATGCATGAAATAATAATAAAAGTTATTTTTATTAAAACCAATGGAATGGAGAGTGATTAAGGACAACATCTGATGTTGACTTGTGAACTCTATGTACATTCACACACACACACAAACAGGAGGTTATTGACTAACAGGTGAAATTGTGGCAACTATACAAACTTCTAGCTAAGTTGTTGAACAGATGATGCATAGACTTATTTAGAATTTACATTGATCACAGACATATATTACTTAGGAGTCTCAAAATTGAGCTTAGATATTTTCAGCTTGTTACAATAGAGACATATACCAGGGGCAAGGACACTGGAGTGCTTATGTTCGATAACTGGAAGGTTAGGATATTTTTGCCACTGCATGAAATGAATTTATGTTAAAAGTTGACAAATTATGATGAGGATGAGGAAACAGGGATTGAGAAACAAAAAGAAGGGGAAAACAAAACATCATTGAAGATGATGGGACAGATAAAGGAATTTATGGACATGGAAATAATCTACCATGAGGTTGTGACAACCTTGCAGCGAATGCCAATGCTTGAAAGCACGCTGGTACCTAGTTAATTTATCTCAACACTATGTTTGCCAGTCATAGGTGACTACTAGGCATTAGGTATCGTTCAAATTGAGCATGAGTAATAACATGTATTTTTATTAATTATTTTTTCATTTCTTTTATATCCTGTCAACAGGTTCCCCTCCCTCCTCACCTCCTGTTCTCTACACCTGCTTCTCCTCCTGACCCCCCAATCCATTCCTTCTGTTTCTGTTCAGAAAGAGCCAGGCCTCCCATGGGTGTCCACAAAGCATGGCATATCAAGTTGAGGTAGGACTGAGCTCCTTACTTTGCAGTAAGGCTGGACGAGGCAACCCAGGATGAGAAATAGGTTCCCCAAAGCCAACGTATTCGTTAGGGACAAACCTTGTTCCTACCACTAGGAGTCTCACAAATAGAGCAAGCTGCACAACTGTCACGCATATGTAGAGCACCTAGGTCTGTCCCATGCGGGCTGCTTAGTTGTCGGTCCAGTCTGTGAGCTCTTAGTGGCCCAAGTTAGCAGCTTGGTTGTAGACCCAGAGCTTGTGAGCTCCTATTAGCCCAATTTAGCTGTTTTTGTAGGTTCCTTTGTGATGACCTTGACCCCCCTGGCTCATACTTTTAAATTAATGTCACTTCTTTTCTTTGCTTATTTAACATAGCTACTAGAAAATCTGCAATCACACCTGTGATTAGAAAGTCAATTTTACTACATTTCTGTCTTTAATAAGGATGTTTTATGTATTAGATAGCAATATGTATTATGTGACTCTCTGAATAGTTCACTTTTATATGGTTTTATTACATCATAAGGATGACTATAAAATCAATGTGCCAATATTACTGTTAATGTGATTGTGATAAAATTGACACAATTACCCACACAAAAACAGATTAGTACTTTCTAATTGAGTGCACACACAATCATTTTCTATCAAACAAAACACATTTACAGGTAGTCTCTTCTAAGAACCAGATGTTTTTTCTGACTCTCATTTCTTTGCAACTTGTATTGCTATATATTAACTTAGAACATGTTCTTTATTCTCTTCCCTGTTTTCATTTATTTTCTGATGTTTATTCTCTCTCTCTGTATCTCTGTCTCTCTGTCTCTCTCTGTCACTGTGTGTGTGTGTGTGTGTGTGTGAGAGAGAGAGAGAGAGTGAGAGAGAGAGATTTGCATTCATATGTGTGTACCATTTGTGTATGGGATCCCTTGGAAATTTGATTCTCAGCTGATGAATTTGATTCTCAACTGATGAATCCAATCATTGAGAAGTACTTGGAACATGAGAGCCTTGAATTCAACCGTGGATTAATCTAGTGATGAATTCATAATTTAATGGCTGTGTTGGTAGATGATGGGAGCTTTGAAGAAAAGCCTAGTTTTAGTAAGAGATTAGTGTCTCTGCCTTTCTCCTGAATGAGGATACGATCCTCTTCCACCATACATCTCCATTACAGAGGCATTCTGTCTCATCACATGTACATAGCAATGGAGTCACTTTGCAACAGAATGAAACCAGAACCCAGAATAAGATCTTTGTTTCTTTGGTTTTCTCAAGTATTTACTACAGTAATGAAAAATGACTAATAAAGCATTAATTTGAAAAATAAGAGTAGTCTAAAGAACAGAGGTGTGGCAGATGATTCAGTGGTTAAGAGTGCTTGCTACTCTTGCAGAGAACCCAAGTTCAGTTCTCAACATCCACACTGAGTGTCAAAGTATCATCAACAATTCTAGCTCCAGGAAATCCAGTGCTTTCTTCTGACATCCCCATAAACCTCACTCATGTGCGTATACTCATACATAGACACATGCATTTACATTATTAAGAATAAAGTAAGTTCTTACACTTATCTAATAATGGAGGTGACCATAATTCCACAGAGTATTGATAGTATGGTATAGGTTGACTAATTAGAATATCAAGGAATGGAGTCAATAACCCTGCACTTTTTGGGAGAAAGCTACTAAAATGTAAACAATACTAAAGAACTTTTCACATTTCTTAAGCTGCTTCTTCACTCCAGTAATGGTATTTTTGTTATACAAAAGCCATTTTATTTCTAAAAAAAATTGTTGTTTTGTACTTAGTACATACATATTAAGAGTTACTGTATCTTCCTAGAGAACTGGCAAGATAACTTTATCTTTTTGTAATCTCATGCCTTATATATGGAAGATTTCCTTATGTTTATTAAAATCTGTTTTTCTAGAAATGCATATGTCTCCTTTTATAAGTATCTCTACAGTGTATTTTCCCCACCTCTTTACTTTTAATAGTATTCTTGTATTCATACTTAAAGAGAACTATCATAGGTGACATGCAATTGACACTTTTAAATCAAATCTAGTAATTTCTTCTAATTAATTTCCTTTAAAATTTACATGTAAAGTGATTCTTAATCTGGTCTGATTAACATGTACCTCTACTATATCTGTGACTACTTCTCTACTTCTGTGCATTTCTCTTTACATTTGTTTTTCAACATTCTCTGGTAATAACTGTACATTTTATATAGTTCTGTTTTCTTACAACTTAGATAATAAGTTATACCTCCATGAACATTAACCACTTACAACTTATAGTATGTGTTTACAACTAATATAGGTTCATTGACAAATTGACACTATTGCTTGAAAGGCAATGTAAAAAGTAGTAAGAGAGTATTCATATTTCTATTTTTATTATTAGTTAAACTTATTCATTTATTTTAAATCTTGAATACAGTTTTCCCTGCCTCCTTCCCTCCCCTCTCTCTCCTCAGCCCCCAATCTACTCTTCCTCTATTTCTCTTCAGAAAGAAGCAGGCCTCCCTAGGTTGTCAACTAAGCATGGCATATCAAGTTGAGGTAGGTCTAAGTCCCCCCCCCTTGTAGTAAGGCTTGCTAAGGCAACCCAGTATGAGGTATAGGTTTCCAAAAGCCTGCCAAATTTGATCCTTATAATATTGCTGCCATTCATTTGATTTTCATATATGCCTCAATTCTCTATTTTACTGTTTTTAATAACCTAAATAACTTGATCTACTAAATGGATAAGAATAAAAATAAAATATTTTATCTTATAACATTCTTTGATCTTTTAATTTTTCACTATATGAACACTTTCTGATTCTCAGATTGGTGTTGATCGAAACTTCTAAACCTAGAGAATTGTCATTCTTACTGAGGAGCAGTTTTTTGTTCATTGGAAAATGAGACTGTTAGTGATAGATTTCCTCAGTTTTAGGCAAAAAAAATTCACAGTATTCACCCATCACTGAAAAAATTTTCACTGGGCACTGACTTCTATGTTGGTGTGTTGCAATTGAGGGGCTCGGACTGCGTTCCCAGCGCAGGGCCCCTTGTGCCATCCGGCTCCCGGTGTGTACCCGAAATAATTACACGGAAACTATATTCATTGAAATACTGCCTGACCCATTAGCTCTAGCCTCTTATTGGCTACCTCTCACATATTTGTTTAACCCATTTCTAATAATCTGTGTGTCACCATGAGTCGTGGCTTACCGGGAAAGATTCAGCGTATCTTCATGGTGGGCGGCTCTCTCTGGCTCTGTCCCCTTCCCAGCATTCTCTTCTCTTTATCCTGTCTATCTAAGTCCTGCCCTATCAGAAGGCCAAGGCAGATTCTTTATTAACCAATAAAAGCAACCCAAATACAGAAGGACCCTCCTACACCATTGGTGGTTTCTTTTCATTAAATAATATAAAGTTTTCATTCCACATTTTTTTCTTCCATGGTTTCTGACAAGACTTTTGAGCGCTGGAGAGGTGGTATAGAGGTTGAAGGCCCAGGTTGCTCGTGTAGCAGATAGAAATTCCAGCACCAGCACCCATATTCATTGGCTTACAAGCCACTGCTGACTCCTGCTATATGATGTCTAACAACCCCTTCTGGTTTCTTCAGGCACATGGATTTATGGGTATAGAGGTATACTTAGTCATAAAGATAAGTATATAAATAAAAATAAATATATCTTTTTCTAAAAAAGTTTAATGTCTTATTCTTGCTTCATGGGAGGATTTTATTCCTGAATTTTTCCATATTTTTACTTCTAAATCAAGTTTTTATTTATCCTGCTTGATTTTCTCTTAGCTTCTTTGGTTTTTCATTTTGAATCATGAAATTTTAAGTATTTACCCTAAGTATTTTTCTGTTAATTCATTATTTTTCTGATATTACCTTAATGCATATGTTACAAAATTTAATAACTTCATCACAAAACTTGCATAGACTGCTATTCCATTTCTATCATTAATTTGTATTCTTTTTGCATGTTAGCTTTGGGACTTCTGTTGACATATTTTAATTATCACTGCTTCTTTCTTTGAGAGGTCACATGTTTGATAAATCACAAATGTATCTGACTTTCATGTAACAGTATTCCTAACATTTTCAATTAAAAATTTTTATACTTTCAGTATATGTAATGTTGGAGGACAGTCCAAGAATGGAGTCATGTGAGGAGGTTTCTGATTGCTTGTGTGAAAACTCCATGAAACCAAGATTCCTGTGGCCTCAGTTTCTACCAAAACACAGATTTGTTCTTTGATTATGATTTTGTGCCCGACCTAGGTATAGGAACAGGAGTGAGTTCACTTTGAATTATTAATTACAACTGGCTATTATTATTTGTCTTTATGGAAAAATGTATTTCTTCTGCATTCAGTTTGACAGCCATGAGAGGATGATCTGCCACATGTGGCCACTGTGATTGTACAATTTACTCATGAGACTCATCTTTACACTCATAAACTATCTGATCCTCTGAATAAAGTTGGCTAGTTGTGAAACTGTAGTCTGCCTCATTTATTGGATCCATTTGCCCAGTTCCCACTTTCTCTAGAGCAGCAAACAAACTACTTACAGTATTTCATTCTGTCCGTGTTTGCATAGTTTCTACTTTGACCCTTAGAATTGTAAGCATATTCATTTTTCTTATTTTAACCTTCTAATTGATAATTAACAAATTTGTGTCTTATCTGAATCTGGTTCTAGTATTTGTTTTTTTTCCTTTCTGTTGTTTGTTCTGCCTTTTAAAAAGTGTTATACAATTAAGCATATGTATTTGGAACAGAATTAAACAGTATGATTGTAAAATACATTATGAGTATGAATTTTGTGTTTCATGTAGCTTTAAATGTTGTATGTTTATGTTTCTTTTATTTGTGTTTTTTCTTCCAGTTACCTTTGGATTTCACTTTGAACTCCTTGAATAATTTATCATATAACTCCCAAGTTACTATCTATTGATATTTTAGTAGACCTTTGTTGATGTGGGATAATCTGTTGGAGAAAAGCTATTCTCTGTTTTACTAGATTTTTGATGATGTAGGCTAATCTGTAAGTGAAGGGGTGAATTCTCCAATTTTATGGTAAAATCTCAGATATTTGATAGAGGTTTCATCTCTTGGATCTTTGAGAACGATACCTCTGGTATCCAGGTTTTATTATTTTTGTGACAAAATACCTGAGAAAACAACTTTAAAGATGAACAGAAGATATACATTTTTGATTTATTGTTTTATCATTGCTAAGGGTCTGTGATGATGCAGAAGACTTGTGGAAGAATCTATTTAACTTAGAATAAAGCAACCAGAGAGAGATAGAGATAAGAAACACCTGAGACATAACACACAGTGACCTAACTCTGCAAACTGTGCTCCTAATCCTAATTGCTATCACCTCACAATAATATGATCATAGAATAAAGCCATCAATAAATTAATATATGATGTGGTCAGAGCTGTCATGGTGTAATCGCCAGTCAATGACTGGATGCACTCACTGTGGTCTAAGTCTTCAACACAGAAATCTGTTAGGGCACTTCACATCTATTACAGTGTATTGGACTCATTTCGTCCTCCCCCTTACATAAGACCAAAGGGATAGCAAGAGTGTAGTTATTTAATTATCTTTTTCCAAGGTCAGATAGCACACAGTAAAGTACTTTTCCCTTAAAGAGCAGGCCTTTGGTAAGGTGAACCCTGTGATTTTATTTCAAAAATGGTTAGTTAAACCATAAGACCAGTTTCCTTTGATCTAGCATAAGAACCTGGCAGCACTTTTAAGATGAAACCCATGAAAGTGTGGGGATATCTATAAAATTGGATTCCTAGGGTTTTTATTATTCTCAAGACATTCACACTCAGCCTCTATAAATTCTAGATGCATGTATACTTTCTGTTTCAAAAGGTGATTCAGATAATGTAACCAAGAGAACAAAGGGCAAAAGTTGAGAGCTTTGGAAATTATTCCCAACCCTTTCAGATAATCAAGAGATTCACCTTCTGGCCAGCTTGATTTCAGAACGGTAGAGAACTACTGCCTTCTTTTAACCTTCCACTTAGCCTTAATTTTTTTCTTTTGAACAAGGATGTCTATAGCTACTGTCCCATTCCCATCTAATCATTTTATTTTAGTAGGGTTTGGATGGTTACATAGGTAAAAATGTGGAAAGTAATTTTGCTCCAGGACCTATGATTCATAAATTAACCCCATCCTTATAGAGTTCCAATGTTTGACATAATTTGGGTTATTTTATCTGGTTCTAAGGATGGCACTAGGGCCTCATATATTCTACACAAGTGATTTACTATTGAGCTACCACAATAGTTAACAATTTAGATTTCTTTTTCTTTGTGCTTTAAATTTTTTCTTCTATTTCTCCCTTTAATTGAAAGCAGATATTTTTTCTCATATAATACTTCCTGATTACAGCTTCCCTTCCCTATACTTGTAACATGAAGGGCCTGCTAGTTGGGGTTTCTGTCCCGCCTGGTCCCCCAGCTGTTTAGTCCCAGAAAAAAATCACACAGACGTCTCCAGAAGATTATAAACTGATTGGCCCATTACCTCAGGCTAAGTATTAGTTCTTATGAGTTATATTAACCCATTAATCTTATCTATGTTAGCCACATGGCTCAGTACCTTTTTCAGTGGGGCAGGTCACATCCTGCTTCTTTGGTGGTCTGGGCAGGAGTGCCAAGAGAGCTTCCTGCCTCCCAGAATTCTCCTATTCTCCTTGCTCTGCCTCTACTTCCTGTCTGGTTGTCCTACTTATACATCCTGGCTAATGGCCAATCAGCGTTTATTTAAATCATGATTGACAGAATACAGACAATTCTCCCACACCATATACTCCTCTAAGTTCCTCCCCACATTCCCTCCCATCTGGATCTGTGCCTTTCTGTCTCTCATTAGAAAAGAACAGGCTTTTAAGAGATAGCAACACAACATAAAATAAAATAAAACAATAAAATAAGGTAAGAAAAAGCAAAAGCCATCACTTAGAATTTGAACAAGGCAAACCAACACAGGAAAAATTTCCCAAGAGAAGGCACAAGAATCAGAGACCTGTTCATTAACACACACAAAGTTCCATGAAAATACTAAACTAAAAACTACAATATGTATATAGAGGACCTGGTGAAGACCCATACAGGCCCTGTGCTTACTGCTTCAGGCTCTGTGAGTTCACTCAGTTTATTTAGAGGGCCTTGTTCTCCTGGGGTTCTCCATCCCATCTGGCTCTTACCCTCTTTTTTTCATCCTCTTTTGTGGTGTTCCCTCAGCTCTGAGGGGAGGGATTTGATGGAGATAATCCATTTAGGGCTGAGTGTTCCAAGGTCTCTAACTCTGTGCATAATATCTGCATAATATCAATGAGGATGCTTCTCCCACTCTTCCAGTATCTGTCTCCTCTTGATTTCTCTGTAACATGATTGTGATTGACATGTTTTTGTCTATTGTCTTTTCAACTTTTTCTTTTCCATGATAGGATGACTTTGTGCTTGGAGAAATTTAGACATTATAAACATTGAAATTATTCACAAGGATAATAAATAAAGAAGCTTTGAATAAAATAAAATCATGAGAAAACAATAAATTAATAAACACATCTATTTGTAGGGTTAGTACTGAGGTAAGATATCAATGAAGTTAAATATTCATACATAGATATTATCAAAATGTCACACTTTTTCTTTTATGTATATGTAGTTATTATTAATTCAAATGAATTAAAACAGTAAATCAAAAGATTTAACATGAGATATTGGCTACTTAAGAATCTTTGTTATTTCTCCCCCTCTTGAGTGTGCTCTTTCTTCTTGCTTTCTTTTTATTACTGGGAAACACATGAATAAATTATTCAAGAGATAAGCATGTTGTAGCAGAGGAAGTGACCTAGGTCATGCTGTGAAGCATAAGAAGACAACAGCAGTTTAAACCAATGTGACTGATTTCTTGGCTCTACTGTGCACCTGTAATGACTCAGCGCATGTTATGCTCAGGAGCATTAAATTTATCTCGAGGTCATATGATTCTACAACAAAACAGCTTGCTTTTAAAAATTTAATCCACCTTTTGAAAAACAGGTTTAAAATCAATGACCATTTTTTTCATATGAAAAATATTTTCCAAATATTCAAAATGATATATTCCACTAACATCCATTTTTTCTTTTTTCAGTTTTAATGATTTCATATATGTATACAATGTATTTTGGACTTCATTATTCACTCTTATTCCCTCACATATCTGCTTACATCATTTCTTCCTAACTAGCCTCCACTTACTTACTTCTTTTGTTTGGGTCTTATACAGGGAGCCACAGCTGTTATGTGTGTATTGTATGCAATAATCATGCCATATCCAGAAAACACAGATTTCTATAACACTCCCCTCCGCAATCCAGCTCTTAATTTTTTTCTGACATGCTTTGTGATGTCCCCTGAACCATGTAGATAATATAAATTTTTCATTTAACGCCCTTATTCTCAGCACTTTAATCAATTATGAATATCTGAATTATGCATAGCCCAGTGCAACAAAGAAGCCTCTTTGACCAAGGCTTACAATAGGGATGTAAGTATAATAGAAGGGAGTTTGACTACACGTCCATTTAGCAAAGCATCAATACTAGAATTTCCTCCTAAGTCCTGTGACATTTCTAGACTAGGTTTACAGTATCAGGAATGTATTCCATTCCATGAAGCAGACCTCAAATCTAATCATTAAGAGACTACTTATCCATGAGCCCTGAAATAAGCATGCTATATCTTACTTGGGAGATCAATATTATTGCAAATGGGGGTCAGACCTGGGAAAAATGCTTAATGAATTTTCTTCTCTAGCAGCCTATGCAACAATTTGTGACACTATGAATGCTAGCTAGGAAAGAAAATGTATCCAACTGAGTTCCAACTTCATTTCTTTGTTTCTTATATCCAATGTGTGTGCTAACTTCAACAATGGGGTTGTTACCATCTAATTTTAACAGACCACTAAAGGCAAAGGCATGAGTCTGTATTGTGTGGATGAGTTCTGTAGGATACTTGTATTTGTTTAATCAAATGCTGATTGTCCAGGAAAGAAGTATAGGTGGAGAGTCCAGACTAAGAGAATTCTGGGAAGAGGAAAGGCAGAGAGTTAGTCACCAGCCAGATGCAGAGGAAGCAAAATGAGAATACCTTACTGAGAAAAGGTACCAAGCCACATGGGTAAACGTAGAAATGAATTAACTTAAGTTTAAGAGATAGTTAATAATAATCCTGAGCTAATAGGCCAGCTTATAATTATTCATCAACCAATAAAAGTAACACATGTACAGAAGAGCTTCCACATCATGGGTAGTTCACCACATCCTGTAATTCTAGTTTTATGAGATTCAGTACCCTCCTCTAGCCCCTACGGGCACAGCACTTATTTGCAGCACCTTTCCAACAAACACATACATATATAAAAATAAAAATACTTTTTATGGAAGAGTTTTAAAATATTAATCAATCTAGTCCAGAGAGTGCAAAAAATAATGAAAATTAATAGAAAATAAGACATAAAAGAAAACAAATAAAGCTAAAGAAAATTAAAAAAATAAGTGAATTGTGCAGGATGAATTTAATATTTATGATAATACTGGCAGAGTTCTATGTCTTAATTTGGAGTTATTATTACATTAATGGTGATACCATTATTTTTAACACTATATGTTACATGTTTTAAATAGTTATATATATATATAATATATATTATGACTGAGAATGGTAAATGTTGTGACAAAATTATTCAGTATACAAGAAAACTAAGAGACTGTGTATGCATATGTAATGTGCTTGCAGAATGATTCACCAAAGTATCAATAAGCAATTAATAAAATGTGACAAAGATCAAGCAACATTAATTAGCATTTAAAATTCAGGAAATTATGAGATTTTATAACATGTATGAACCAATCCTTCGGGTATTCTGATAGATAAAAATGATGGTCACAGAAAGGCAAACTTTCTTTTGTTTCACTTGTGCAAATTATCTAGAGATGTCAAAACTGATAGAGAAAGAAAGTGTCAGGGCTGCTGTCAAGAGTTGAGAGGGTAGAAATGTGAAACACACAGTTTGTTAGTTATAACATTTTGGTTTTGGAACATGAAAAGTTTCTGGAGTTGGATTATGGTGAGAAAAGAATGATGTTGTAGATGGACATATTACCAAACTTTCATTTAAAATAACAGTGGGCATAATGTTCCTTTTTATGTCCTTTTATGTCTTATTATTTTTTAGATTCTTTAAATGATCCAAATATAATAATTTCTCTGTTTACTTGTTCTTGTCCATGGTACCATCATTATTCAAATATTTTGTAGATATGAGCTGTGTGTGTATATTTAGCAGATAATTGTCAAACCTCCCAAGA
>PVIU01028420.1:0-18977 GCA_004026605.1 Ondatra zibethicus | reverse complement strand
CACTGCTATGTTCCCTGCAACATTCCCTGCTACATGGTGACTTGTGCAGCTTCCTGCTTGTACTCCCAGCTCCTGAGTTCTAGAATTCTTGGTCCGTGTACAGAATGGATTTAATTGCTTTTAATCTGTCAAGCAAAGCATATTTCTCAGTTTTTAACCAGCATCAAGGAGGGGAAACCAAAGGCTCTCAGAACTCTTTGTGGAAACAGGTTGTGCCTCTAGTCACGACTCTGCAACCATGACACCTGCTGGAAAATAAAAATTATTACAATTAAAACAACTTACAGGATTTCATAACAGGCAATTAATAAATAAATAAACTTGAAAGTTATATAATGACAGTAAACATTACCATGGAAAATTCTAGTACCTTTTTTTACTAATACTATAGATTGTGTTCTGCAAGGCTTATATGGTTATTGTGATACATCCATTCATTAGATATTGGGACTCAGTTTATTTCTTCATATTATATCCTTAAGAAAATGGTTTGAGCCAGTTAGTGGTGGCCCAGCCCTTTAGTACCAGCAGTCAGGAAGCAGAGGCAGGCAGATCTCTCTGAGTTCAAGGCCAACCTGTTCTACAAGAGCTAGTTCCAGGACAGGCTCTGAAAAGCTATAGAGAAACCCTGTCTTGAAAAAAAATCAAAAGTTACCTGAAAAAATTAATACAATTGGAAAGGGTAGCATTATTTTGACAGATAAAATTGAATCCATGTCAAAGAATACTGAGAAATTATATGAAAGAATTCATACTGTTGAATTTGACAATCAAAATCTGTTTAAAAAGTTATGATAGGTTAGGAGATAGAGTATCTCTCCATGATGACAATCTGCAAACTATCCAAATAATGTTCAAAGATGAGATGCTATCTTTAAAGGAAAAACTACATATCTTGAAGTCACACGTGCAGAATGAGGACTAGAGGCTGGGTGCCTCAGTGAGATCACTAGAAATATATAGAGGCCTGGAGATTCAGGCTTAAAAGACAATAGTAAAAAGATTTGAAACAACTGAGGAAATTATTGGAGCTGATGAGCAGTGAAAGAAAGTACAAGGACAGGTTTCAACATAGCCAGTAGCTGATGTTCAAATGCTATTTTAGAGAAGAGTTTAAAATTTTAGAACAACAGGGGAAAGCAAAAGGACTTGAGACTTCCTAAGATCAAATTCTTGATGAGGGCATTATGCTGACCCACAGGCTCAAGCACTTTATGATGAACAAATTTTGTTCCAATGACACAAAGCAGCCTAAATGCTTGGGACAGGATTCAAGTCCTTGGAAAAGGAATTGAATCATATACAAGGGTTAAAAAGGAACAGAGATAAACCTTTAGTGACTTTTTAAAAGATTAGGTAAGGCTGTACAAATAGGATTAATTGACATAGATGCTAGAAGACTACTTATTGAATCTCTGTCATTTGAAGATGCCAATTTAGAATGCAAAAAGATATTTGGGCCTTTAAACATTAGATCAGCACCAATGGATGAATGAACCCTCCATACAGTGAACACTGAAACATTTGACTATAATACTGAATCTTGGGTAGCAGAGAAATTTCCAAAGGAATGAGGAGACATCAAAATATCAAATGTTTTAATTGTGGTAGAATAGGAAATCTGAGAAGGGATTGTAGACAACGATTTTCTAGGAATAATATCTCCTCTGGGAATGTCAAGTATACGAGGACCCTATCTTCAGTTATATGTAGAAATTGTAGCAAAGGCCAACATGGGATCAATGAATGCAGATCAACAAAGACAGAGAAGGCAACCCAATATCATCAGGAAACTCCTTGGGGAGCCTCACGCATGCCCTTAAGTCAAATATGGTCCAGTCATTCCCAATCACTGTGGAGGGCATGTCTCATCAGGAAAATTAAAAAATCCAGAGCCTTCTGTAAAAGACCATACTGCTCTGGATGATAGAATAAACAGGGAGAATGAGTAAAAAAATCCAATAGGAAATAGAAAGTGTATATTCTGGCAAACTTCTATACGTGATATCCTACTTGCTCTTTCTATAATCAAACACTGCTACCTGCAGGAACTAACTCAAAGGGTACCAAAGGAATGAAAACTGGCATATGGATGTATTCTACTTTGCAGAATTTGGAAAATTAAAATATGTATACCACATCATTGACACTTATTTAGTTTTTCAATGGGTAACTGCTTTAAGCTCAGAAAAAACTGATTCAGTAATCACACATTTATTAGAAGTTATGGCCATCATGGGTATACCTGCACAAATAAAGACAGATAATAATCCAGCATATGTCTCTTAGAAAATGAAACTGTTTTTTGCTTATTATAATATAAAGCATATTACAGGTACACCATACAATACTACACGTCAGGCAGTTCTAGAAATATCAAAACAAACTATAAAGGATATGTTAAAAAAACAGAAAGGGATGGAAAATGCCTCCAGAAATAGATTACATAATGCTTTATTAACCTTGAATTTACTTAACACTAATGAAAAAGGGACAACAGCAGCAGGGAGACATTGGACAATAGAAAGTCTTCTGAATTAAATTAGTTGGTGAATTTCAAGGATGTGTTGACCTCACAATGGAAGCCAGGAGATGTGCTATGTTGGGGAATGGATTTTGCTTTTGTTTCCATAGGAGAAGAAAATCTATGGATACCATCAAAATTAATAAAGATTCACTTTGAAAAAGAGACATCTCTTGAGAATGGAAAAATAGCTCATATACAATGGTGACAAGCATACAGGTGGTAAGGAAACCATATAGGTTTGGGCCAAGGTTCTGTACTTGTCTTTATAGGAAAATACACATCTTCAAAAATTCAAAAGGCCCTGCATGTTTGGATGCTAACAGATGGAAAAATAACTATCCAATAAGGATCATCAAGATAGGGAATATGATTTATAAGGATAGGTGATCAAAACATACACATTTAAATATTATATATTTATGAATATATAGAGCTGATTTTGGCATTTGACAATGGCTCTGTCCTTCTCCAAATCAAAGCATGTTGTTAAAGGAAAAATTCATAGTTTCTATCTCATATCAAGAGCCATATGTTATGGGATAGAAAGAAGAAAGAATTTAGAAAAAATTTAATTTTCTTTATACCTATTTTTGTGTCTATTGTACCTCTCATTGAATGTATATGTCTATATAAATAATGTTTATGTTTTCCACAGTGAACAATAAATTTTCCTTCAGTAATCTTTGAAATTTTCAGGAGGAAGATTGAACCCCACAACAAGAACTCCACCTGGTTGATATGATACTGATAGTGCTCCTATAAGACCTGTTTTAGGTACCACTGCTCAAGATGGTTCCAACTTGGTTAGCTGAAATGATGCACTTTTTTACAATGTTCTGGCCATTACTCCAAATAGGAACCTCAGAAAAACCCTACCAAATACTCAGAGACTATTTGCAATTATACTAGACAGTAATCTTGGAACTTAACCATCATTTTACTTTCACAGGATCCCATAGAAAGAACATCACCCCCATGACATCTGGAAGTAATTCTAAAAGATGATGTCCCCTCTACCAACAAAGTTCATCCTTAGGATTAGGGACATCATCTATCGATTGATTATAATTGGTATAGGGCTGGGGGTTGGGGGAAAATTATATAGGATCAGGGATCTCTTTGAAAAAGAGAAAGGATGTTGGATGGGATAATAGATTTGTGTGAGCTTACTCACACTAATAATAATACTGAGTAATGGTGTGAATACTTGTGAGCTGTTATTTAAAGGCAATTTACATTGGTATAGATTCTTGTACATTGATACAAACTGAAATTATATTGAATGTGTTCCTATTTTCATTAACAATATTTGTATATATAGGCAAATTATTTTGTCATATTGTATGCATGCATGCTTCTACCTCTGCATAATTTATTTTATTTATTGATAGAATTTTAGGAATATTCTAATATGAAGTCTTAGTCTTTAATTTTTATATGTATTAAAATTCATAGGTCAATAGTTATCCATGTTTTTCATACTTAGGGTTAGACTAATCTGGTTCTTTAGGTACATGGAGATTGCATTTTGCATAGATTGCTAATCTTCAACCACTTCAAAAAGCTGTAGACTATGGCATTTAAATAACTTAGGGTTCTGTTGAAGTGAGAAATGATTGATCCTGGCAGCACTGATCTATTCCTGAGAGAATGTTGAGCACCAAAGACACTCCACTTGGAGCTTGTTTTCTTTTGGCAAAATTGGCCTTTGGGCAAGGAATTGTCCATGCATTGACCACTGACAAAATGCATGATGTCCAGACAAGAGAAGCAGGATACAAAAAAAAAAAAGACGGCAAAATCTCACCAAGACAGGGTAATACGGTGTTGAAAAGTTCATGCCTCTGAAATGGTCTGTCAGTTATTCTAGGTCTTAGCCAAAGTTGGTTTGCTTCTACATTGCAAATCAGACTTTGGGTGATTGTTCAGGTAGCCAGTTGTCTCTGTCATTTGTTGCACATTTTAGAAGTTGCTTGATTACACTTCCGGCTTACTCAAGTAGTATTATTTCCCTTCTCAGTTCTTCATTGGGGTTGAAGACTAGATAGTTGTAGTTACTTTATTTCATGACTTGGCCAAGTTATTTATTATACAAGACATAAACTCATTAGGAATAGGATAATTATTGAAACATTTATTACATAGCAGAATATCATTAGGAGTCATTTTATCACTACATTTTTTATTTTTTAAAGTCTTATTTTTAATTGCCCTAGGTCCATGGCCTATCAAGTTTCACCCAAGCACTGTTGTGTTTGGCTCCATTTTGTGGAATGGCTAGAGGGGAAGATAGGCAGGGAATTGGAAGAGAGGAGGCAGGGGAAACTGTAGTTGGGATGTACAGTAAATAAATTTAAAAGAAAAGGGGAGTCATTGTATATGTTATTGCTTTTCTGTTTGTTGATATACTTCCCTTACATTTTCTAATCTTAGTCATTGCCATCCAGGTACTGAGTGATTGACTAGGGAATGAGAGCAATGCACAAGCACCTGAGTCCTTACTATAAACATATGAGATCTAAAGTTTAGAGTAAATTGTTGTAGCATTAGAATAGTTACAAGATTGACTACTAAGGAAATAAACACAATGAAATCTATTAATGCTACTGATGTGAAGTGTAGTTTAGTCTATTCTGACTAACTATAGTCTCTAAGTAAATATTTGAGCAGAGAGAAATATTAGACTAATTAAAAATTAAATCTAAATTTTGGTACTTATATAAAGCATATGTAGTTAGAAGAACTTGTTGGTATATGTCAGTAGAAAAATATAGAATTAGACTATTAAAATTTATGAATTATTTTCAACTTGATTATAAATGTATGGAAATAAGAGCAAGAAAAGGACGTAGATACCTTATTCCAGTCTTCATATTTTTGACACTGTTGTAGTTTCAGACTAAGTATGAGGGCTTCAGTCAAGAGAAACTGCCTGTGTCCTTACAAGTTGCTCTAACTATGGCTTTCCTTCACGGTAATGAAATAATAATAATTGACAGAGCTGAGTGGGTCTGTAAGGTAAGTAGCTATGTCCATGAAGCCCTGCAGATTTGTCAAAAGCTTTCTTGGAAGGGAAGGACTATGCTACTCTCAAGAGATATTTGGCAGTTTTTTCTTGTCAAATGTAACATCCAGCCATAACTGTACTCATGGATGAGAATGTTGATTTTTCAACAGAAGAACAATTATAATCTCTTGGGCTTTCCTGCTTCTACTTTTGATAATATCCTTCATAAAACTCTGCATTGCTTTCTTCCTTTCATTAAGTGGAAGACCAACTCGTTCCTGCTTTCACTAAATAGAATGTGGCCGCATATTACACAAATGAAAAGACACAAAGGTAAGTTTCTATTCATGCTACATATAAGCCATGAAACCTTTATATTTCCCAAATGGTAAAGGGAAGCTATTTCTGGGCAGTTAAATATAGTATTGTTAATGCAAAAATAATAAGGAAGTGTTGATTTTGGTGTCTAGCTCAATTTGAATAATAGAGGAAGAAAGGTAAGGATGTGAGAAAGAAAACTGATTACATGTAAAGTCATAGAAAACGTTTAAAAGAGTTAATATATTTAAATATTTAATATATAAGTATTTTAATATATTAATGCATTATTATACTACTCTAATATTATATACACATATGCATACTAATATATCCTGATCATTTTACTAATAATTGAAACCTTCAGAGTATGTGTGGAGAAACACTGAATTTTTAGTTTTTCCAAGGCTAAAAGATAATTTTGACAAAATAGATAAGTTCTACTATAAGAAACTTAAAGTGAAATAACGGATATTACCAGCTAATGATTAGATGATATAAGAAAGTAGTAATGAAAAGGGGAATTTTTATTGATTACTAGTAGGAAGTGTTAGAGAGAAAGATTAATAGTGCTTGAATGTCACTGGCCATTTTAAAATTTGCTATCATTTTGTAGAGAAGTAAATATATTTTAAGAGTCAATTGGAAAGCAAACCAACTTATAATAATAATAATAATACACACTAAAATGAGTAAATATTAAGAAAACACTGAGTATTAATTTCACTGATATTTGAAAGGAAATAAAAATATTCTGTATTTTTTTCAGGCAAAGAATTATGAAATCTGAATAAAAAGATCGCACCATCAGCTTGGACCCATTTACTAAGTATTAATCGGGTTAAATCTTAGAGATTTAGGTTCAAAACAATAACTATAGCTTTAGATAGTACAATTTCAGCAATTAAAACTAGTCAGGAAAACATATTTATTCATATAACTCTAAGAAACTTTTTGCTAGTTGTCAAAATCAAGCACAAACCTGTTGATTAGGTCTAAATCCTTTTATTTATTATAGTCACTTATTCATTGATAGTTACCTGCTAACTCTGATTTGCTTCCTGTAAGTACTGTTGTGACTCCTTTGTTTAATACACTATTGAGTGATTCATATATTGTAGTAAAAGGAGCACGGGCCCCTTGTTCCATCCAGCCTGGCTCCCGTCCATCTGGCTAGCTTAACTCCCAAAATAATTACACAGAAACTGTATTCATTTAAATGTTGCCTGACCCATTATATCTAACCTCTTCTTGGCCAACTTTCACATCTTGATCTAACCCATTTCTATTGATCTATGTTTACCATGAGATCATGGCTTACCGGGAAAGTTTCAGCATGTCTGACTCTGGCGCTTTCATGGTGGTGTCTTTCTCTCTCACTCCCTTTTTCCTCCCAGAATTCTCTTCTGTCTACTGAGCCTACCTGATTTCTGCTCTATCAAAAGGCCAAGGCAGTTTTCTTTATTCAATCAATGAAAGAAATACAAATGCAGAAGTACTTCGTACACCATTTCCCCTTCTTCTGTTTAAACAAAAAAGAAAGGCTTTCATTTTAACATAGTAAAATTACATATAACAAAACAGTTATCAAGCAAGAATTACTTCAGTGTTGTCTCTGGACACATTGTTGCAGCTTGCTTGCTGGGTAGAACCTTGAAATGCCATAGAGTTGTGGCAATAAACATGGCTCCAGCCCATACCTCCACCATGAGCCTGGAATCTCACAAAGCTAAGGAATGGGCTGGATCCAGCCATCAAAGACATGGCTTTATTCCTACCCATATTGCTTGGTAAATTAAAGACCCATGTGGTCAGAAAAAGAGAGAGATATACAGTAAAGAGTGATTCAAATACGAAGAAAACCTCTAAATGTTTTACAGTGTGTTAAAATATATGCAGGCTATAGGTTAAAGGTTAAAGTTCTTAAAGTAAAAAAGGGAAAAAGAGAGTAGTTGGGTGTGGCGTTACACACCTTTCATCCCAACACTTGAGAGGCAGAGGTAGATTGACCTCTGTGACTTCAAAGTGGGGTAGCACACACCTTTAGTCCCAATGCCTGGGAGGCAGAGACAGACAGATCTCTGTGAGTTCAACATGTTGTAGCACACAGCTTTAATCCCAGCACTGGGGAGGCAGAAACAGACAGATTTCTGTGAGTTCAAGGATAGCCTGGTCTATAGGGGGAGTTCCAGGATAAAGATACACAGAGAACCTGTCTCAAAAAGCCAAAAGTTAAAAGTAAAAATAAAAGAAATAGAGTTTAAATTAAAGCTGCATAAAGATGGAAAACACACAGAGAATCTGGATACTGTATGTTATTATGCTCTCATTGAATTGTTTGAATGCTGAGGAAGGAGCAACAGCTGCTAAAAGACTTTTGTTTTTAAATGCTGCTGAAATAACCCAAGGAAGGTATTTTGAAAATACCTTGACTTCAAAATTGAAGTCAAAAGATATTTTACATTGGAGAAGAGATTTTGCTTTTGTTTCCACAGGAAATGAGAGGCTGTGGATTCATTCTGAGTTAAGAAAAATCAGGTTTGATCAAGGAAGACCACCTGAGAAATCTCCAGTAGGAACAGATGGCCCAGATGTCAGAGTTCTACATCCAGAACAGATTCAAGACTGCTGCCTGAGATGATCAAGACTCACAGGATACTCCAGTCAGGACTTGATCATAACTCTAAATTTTCTTAAGGTCCCCATAAGATTATCAGCACCCCCAACCAGCTGGAAGCAGCCTAGAATACTATGCCCACATTCCCAAAAAATGGACTATGGATATTTTCCTTTGTTAAATAAAAAGAAGGGGAAGTAATGTGGGAAAATTGTCTGTATTCTGTCAATCATGTGTTAAATAAACACTGATTGGCTAGGAAGGAAGTATAGGTAGGACAACCAGACAGGAAGTAAAGGTGGGGCCAGAAGAACAGGAGCATTCTGGGAAGAAGGAAGCTCTTTCCCCACTCCTGCCCAGACCACCGAAGAAGCAGGATGTGACCTGCCTGACTGAAAAAGGTACCGAGCCATGTGGCTAACATAGATAAGGATAATGGGTTAATATATGTTATAAGAGCTAATACAAAGCCTGGGCTAATGGGCCAATCAGTTTATAATCTAATGTAGACTCTCTGTGTGATTTTCTCTGGGACTAAATGGCTGGGGGACTGGGATAGACATAAACCCCAACTAGCAGCCCCTTCATGTTACAATATATACCCCATGTTCACGAATACATTGAATCAAGTCAATATGTATAAGCTAAATGTTCAATGAAAAATAAAATACCTTGGAGAGTATTTAAAGCAGTTCTTGTGATGTGTTTTGGGGATGGGGTCAGGAGTGGCAGGTATGTACGTGTGTGATTGCTCTTGCATATAGAGGCCTAAGATTAATGCCAGTTGTATTCGTCAATCCTTTTACACCATAATTTTTGAGGCAACGTTTCTCACTAGGTTGTGGAGATCATTGACCATGCTAGATCAGCTGGCCAAAATGTCCTGGTTTTTCTCCAGTTTCTTGCTTGCCAATTTGAGAATTAACAGACACATGGCCTTGCTTGGCTTTTTATGCAGTTGCTAAGAATCTGAATGTTTAAAAAGTATGTGTTTACAATCTATGTTTCCTTTTTGGAGACATATTCAGATATTTGACCAAATTATCAATGTACAGGTTTGGGGGTCTTTTTATTTATAGCTTTTGCATATTCTAGTTACCATCCTGCTATTTGAAGAGTAACTAAAAAAGACTCTCCTAATATAATATAGGCTATCTCTTTAAACTGTTGATAATTTAATTTGTTTTGCAGTAATTTAGAAATCTCAAGTATTTCCACTTGTCAACTATTTGAAGTATTTCCTCTGCAACATATTATATATTCCACAAAGCTTGATGGTACCTGTATCCTGAAGTGTTTTACCCAAGTTTTCTTTTTAGCAATTTCAGCATTTTTACATATTTTGCTTTCTTTTTTAAATTAATTTTTATTGATTTTATTGAGCTATACATTTTTCTCTACCCTCCTCCCTTCCTCTCCCTCCCCTTCAACCATCTCCCAGGGTTCCCATGATCCCAATTTACTCAGGAGGTCTTGTCTTTTTCTACTTCCCATGTAGATTAGATGCATGTATGTCTCTCTTATGGTCCTCATTGTTTTCTACATTCTCAGGGATTGTGAATTGAGGCTAGTTTTCTTTGTTTCATGTCTAAAAGCCATATATGAGTGAATATATATGATATTTGTCTTTCTGGATATGGGTTACCTCACTCAGTAGGTTGTTTTGTAGATCCATCCATATGCCTGTAAATTTCGAGATGTCATTATTTTTTCTGCTGTTTAGTACTCCATTGTGTAAATGTACCACATTTCCATTATCCATTCTTTGGTCGAGGGGCATTTAAGTTGTTTCCAGGTTCTGGCTATGACAAACAATGCTGCTATGAACATAGTTGAGCACATGTCCTTCTGCAAAGCAAAGGACACAGTCAACAAGACAAAACAGAAGCCTACAGAAGGGAAAAATATCTTCAACCCCACAGTAAACAGAAGGCTGGTTTCCAAAATATACAAAGAAATCAAGAAATTGGTCATCAAAAGAACAAATAATCCAATAAAAAATGGGGTACATATCTAAACAGAGAACTCTCAAAAGAGGAATCTAAAGTGGCTGAAAGACACTTAAGGAAATGTTCAACAGCCTTAGCCATCAGAGAAATGCAAATCAAAAAAAACTCTATCTTACACCTGTAAGAATGGCCAAGATGAAAAGCACTGATGTCAGCTTATACTGAAGAGGTTGTGAGGTACAGGGAACACTCCTGCATTGCTGGTAGGAGTTCAAACTGGTACAGCCTCTTTGAATATCAATATGGCAATTTCTTAGAAACTTGGGAAACAACCTCACGACCCTGCAATATCACTTTTGGGTATATATGCAAAGGGTATATTTCTACATTTAAATTGAAGTCTTTGATAAAATTTAAATTGAGATTTTGCCAAGTAATATACATAGATCTCACTCCATTTTTCAATGGGTGGATATCCTATTTTTAAGCACCATTTATTATTAAAGCCTGTCTTTTCTCCAGTGCATATTTTTAACATACTGTCAAAAATTGTCTATAGCTTGGAGGTTTATTTATGAATCCTCTACTGAATGTTCCACTGGTCTGTATATCATTTTTTATGTCAGTATCATAAAAAAGTATCATATGTTCGTGCATTTGTTGTTTATTTTGATATTAGTGTGATACTTCCTGTTGTGTTCTTTCTGAGTATAATATTTTATTTATTTGTATTCCAAGAAATTTTAGAATTTTTACTTGTTTTCGGTTTTAGTTCCATGAAGAATGTCCTTGAATTTCTGAAGAGAACTACATTGATTCTGTACATAATTTTTGGTAGTACATCTACCTTCACAATATTAGTTTTGTCTATCTAGGAATATAGAAGGCCATTTTACTGTTTATTATTTTTTACAATTTATGTTTTTCAGTTTCCTAATGTTTGTCTTCTAGTGAAACTACACATTTTTGGTTAGGATTATTCCAAGATATTTTAATACTATTTTTATTGATGCTATTGGTGTGTGTGTGTGTGTGTGTGTGTATACATGTGTGTGTGGGGTGGGTGGGTGTATAATACCAAGAGGAAAAATTAGGTCAATAAGCGAATAATTTGCTGGAATGTATTTAAATTGACACAAATGCTATTTTTCTAATTTTCAACCCAATAAAATAATTACATATATCATGTGCAGTTGTGTAGCAAGTTACATTCAGTCATACACATAAAGGAAATTTATTGTTTTGAGAAAATGTGAAGTATATTAAAGTGTCATCTTGTATTTCATAGTTTTGAAGAAATAATTTAAATGCTAATATTGAAATTGGATGTGTATCTTGGTAGATGTGGAACTACAAGAGCAGGGAAATTTGAATTTTCTTCAAACATGTTGATATTAACATGAATTGAATCTCAAGAATTTAAGTCTATGTATCAATATTTTTTCAAAAAATCCTGTATATTAGTGCCTGAAAATAAGCAGAACAAGGTCAGCAATAGTTAGACATGCGAATGTCGACCAGGAGAAAGTCTAAGAAGCTTCAACCCTACTCAAAGAACCACAGGAAAATACTGGATACTGAAAGCAGTAGCAATATTCTTCACTAGGGAAAATCACATCAACTGGTTACCAAATGGTCAGTCTTAAAATCATGTAGCATACAAGAAATATTATACAGAATGAAAAGGATGCATTTATAGATTTAGGAATGTGTGTGTATATATATATATACATATAAATATTACAATGATTAATGAGACCATGAATTGCAAAGAGAGCAGAGAGAGGTATAAGGGAGCAGTTAACAGTATGCTGTCCTCATGGGACAAGCAGAACACAAAAGAGATTGACTGCCAAATCTTGCACACACATGGAGGGGCAGCCCTTCAAAAACCCTGCATCATAGAAAAGTCTGTCAGACATTCTAGGCTGTAGGTCAAAGATGGATACCCCAATGTTATAGAGGAATTTTGGGTAACTCTCTAGGCTTCCAGCTGTTTCTGTCATTTCTCACATTTTCGGAAGTTGCTTGCTTACATTTTTTGCTTACTCATTTAATATTATTTCCTTCTCAGTTCTCTGAGGTAGTAGAAGATGAAATAGTTATAGTTTCCATTGTTGATTAGACTCAGAAAAGAAACTCACTAAAGTAATGTAAAGTATACAAGGTTGAGAGATATCAAAAGCTAGTTTGGGATTGTAATGAAAGTTATGATAGAAAGTAAATTAGTCACAAGACTTTGTACTCACCAAGATAGAATGGATATTGAGGACTTTCTGTGAATTTGTCAAATGCAAATGGAATAGATATTGTTGATGTGTTTATTGCTTGTATATATTGTATGTAGGTATTATATGTATTATATATAGTTTCTCTTATATTTGTTATAGCCTTTTTTATTTTTTATTTTACACAAAAGGAGAAATATAGTGATGTTTTATTTATGTGTTATAAATAAAACTTGCCTGAAGACCAGAATGTAAAACTAAGCCACTAGTGGAAAGAAAGTAGTGTCAATCCCAAGAATTTAGAGATAGAAATAGATGGATCTCTGTGAGTTCAAGCCACCCTGGACTACACTAGATCAATGCAGAAACTGATCCAGGTGGTGGTGGCTTACACTTTCAATCCCAGTACTAAGGAGTCACACACCTTTAATACCAGCACACAAGAGGAAAATGAGTTTGGATGAGACAGGAACTCACTGTCTTTCAGTCTGAAAATTTCTTAGAGATAAGAGCTCACTAGTGTTTTGGCTGCTTTGGTTTTCTGATCCTAAGGTTGAACAGCAATATCTGTCTCTGGATTTTTATTACTCATGCTACATTTCTTGCACATGCTTTATTGCATATACTCCTGCATATAACTTAATGTACCACATTCTTCATTAACATCTTAAATCTTTACTCAGCAGTGCATTCCATGTCTTAATAAGACACAAATCATCTTCAGACACTCCAGGGAACCACTTTTGGTGGTTCCATACAGTCTGTTGGTCTTGGATAGAGGGCAAATATTTCAACCTATCTCTCTGCAAACTATATTTTTATGCTGATTTCACAGCCTCTGTGTAAGACTTTCTAGTGCCTAGTCTCTTGCTTACTCTCTCACCTCAGTATTGAAATTGAATTGTACTTACCTTTCAATATTCTTATGAAAGCTAAAAATTAGATAAGAAAGATTTTAGATTTATGATATGCTTTTCGTAAATTATAAAGATGTGCATAAATTTTGCTTAAAAACATGTTGTCAATCATTTTAATTCATGTGAATTTCTCTCGAGATAAAAACCGTAGATGTCCTCTGAGCTGCATGTATGCTTCTAAGAATTTTTTCTTAATGTGGTTGAATTTTCAGATAGACACGTGAAATTTGAACTATGAACACTTCAAATTAATGCTAAAATTAGGAACAAAGTTTGACCAAGTTCTCTATATGCAGCCTCATCAGAATTACTGCCAATGGCTATGTGCAGTTTGGTTGATGAATTATTCACTTTGATATAAATCTAAATCTGTTGTCACATAGTTCTGAAACAAAGACTGCTTTGTAACTGTTAAGAACATATCTTTAGGCACCAAGAGAAATAATTCTTGACATTCATAGTCTTCATGTGTTTTAAAAGTATTTAATGTTTGAGAAATGTATGGAACCTTCCTGTTCCTGTAACTTTTCAATCATTTATCTTAAGTTTTGTTTTTCTATAAAACTCATTCCATTCCAATTTTACAATTGAACTTTTATTTTATCCTGAATTATAGTAACTTTACAAATGTTCATGTTATAGCTGGTGATAATACATTTAGAACCTAGGTGTTTGACAAACTACATTGTGGAAACCACTGGATTATGAAGCAAAAATGATTACATATATACTGACTCCAGTCTTCATAAATAAAAATGTTCACATATTTCTATTTGCATTGTTGCCACATCAAATTTTAAGTGTCTTTCTTTGTGACATTTAGGTATTTAAAAAATCTGATAATATCAAGATTTTTGTTCTCATGCTACTACTGTAATTTCTCCCCATTGATAAACACATCTTGCTAACTTTAATATCAATTTAAAATTTAATTCAACATTTTGTATATTTGGAATGGTTGTAGTCCATTATTTTCACTGATGCAGTGGTGTGAGAAATCCTTCTATATATGTGTTGCTTTTATTGGTTAATGAATAAAGAAACTGCATTCAGCCAGTGGTTTAACAGAATATAGTCAGGTTGGAAACTATACAGAGAGAGTCAAGAGGAGTCAGGGAGAAAACATGGAGCCACCAGAAGAAAAAGTAGCAAGCCAAGAGCTGGAACCTTGATGGTAAGCCAACAGCCTTGTGGTAAAATATAAAATAATAAAAATGTCTTAATTTAAGATATAATAGCTAGGTAGCAATACACTTAAGTGAGTGGCTGAGCAGTGATTTAAATAACATAGTTTCTGTGTGATTATTGTGGATCTGAGATGCCAGGAGTGAATGAACAGTCTCTGATTACAATGCAGAACTTTTTCACTTTGCCAAACCTTATTTTTTTCCATGCTGACCCTAGAACTGGTACTAGAAGTGGTTGGTATCTGTTATAAAAATAAGTGTGAGTGAACTGCTCAGGAAAAATTATTTGTGAAAGAAAGCCATTGATACCATTTACAGATTTTCAGAAATATTGTCAGAAAATAATAAAGTTTGATCTCCATGTTGTTACCCTAAATGACTTAACTGAGAAAAGAGCTTTATTCAGTTGCTGTGAACTCATGAAGATGGCAGAAATTTCATCAATCTTAATATCTCAATTCTTTATATTCTGATTTGTAAAAAAAAATGAAATCTTCAGATAAGGTGAAACATACTGTAAGAGACTTCTAGGACAACTACAATATGCTTTCTTGTTTTTCTGGATATCATTTAAATATAAATAAGATAGAAATATTTTTTCCAACATAATACTTAATGTCTCAGTTATTAAAGGCTAGGCTCTTGATCAAAAGTACAAAAATAAAATTTTAAACTAGAACTTTAGCTTGTTGAGAGTAGTAAACTCAGGTTGGATGCTAGAAAATGTCTTCTAATATGAAGATTATGTGCAATTAGTATATTAATGTTTTCTCTCAAGTATGCGATGATGTGAAGGAAGTAAGATAAGTTGAGGGAAAAATTTAATTATCATGCTATTGTACTGAAACCTCAGATCATCCCACAAGGAATACTGTATCTGGGATGACTATTAAATTGCCTAAATTGGAGGCATCCCTACACACATTTATTTGTAAGCAATGATCAATATTTTGATTTTATGAGGGCTATTAATATTTACCCTATCTTCATCAATATTTTTCTCATTTTGAATATTCCAAGATTTTTTTTCTGTTATTATTTTCCTTTGGTTGATGGGACTTTAGCTATCCTTTAAGAGAAGGTTAGTTAGTAATGAATCTCTTTTTTTCCATATTTTTTATTTTTTTCCATTCAAAAAAATTTAGATTTCCTCCCCTTCTCCCAGTCCCCTCCCGCTCCCCCTCCTCCCTCCCGCTGCTTCCTTAAAAGAGGGCATGGTGCCCTGCCCTGTGGGAAGTCCAAGGCCCTCCCCCCTCCATCCTGGCCTAGGAAGGTGTGCATACAAATAGACTAGATTCCCAAAAGGATAATACATGCAGAAGAGATAGGTCCTAGTGTCATTGTTGAAGGCTTCTCAGTCTCCCCCCACTGGCAGCCACATTTAGGGATCCAGTTTGATCATATGCTGGTTCAGTCCCGGTCCATCTGGATTTGGTGAGCTCCCATTAGATCAGGCACACTGTCTCTGTGGGTGGTCCAACCCTTCATGGTCCTAACTTCCTTGTTCATCTTCTCCTACCTTCTGCTCTTCGAATGGACCTTGGGAGCTCAATCCATTGCTCTGATGTGAACGTGGGTCTCTTTCTCTATCTCCATCCATCGGATGAAATTTCTATGGTGGTGATCAAGATATTCAACAGTGTGACTATAGGACAATGCTAGTTATGGCACCCTCTCCTGTGCTGCCCAAGAACCCAGCTGGGGACATCCCTGTGGACACCTGGGATCTCCTCTGGAGCCAAGTATCTTGCCAGTCCTAAAATGACTCCAATAATGTAGATATCTTATTCCCTTCTCTAATATGCACCTTTCCTCGATCTCCAAACTCCCACTCCCCCAAGCTCTCCCCAGTCCTTCCCTTCTCCCTTCTCGTTCCCCCTCTCTCTTTCCCCCACCACCCCTACCCCCACCTCTACCCCTGCCCCCGGATTTCAAACTTTTGCCTGGCAATCTTGTTTGTTTCCAATTTCCAAGAAGATCTATATATGATTTTCTATGGGTTCACCTTGCTATTTGGCTTCTCTGGGCTTGTGAGCTATAAGCTTAGTGTCCTTTGTTTTATGGCTAGGGTCCACTAATGAGTTAGTACATACCATAATCATCTTTTTGGGTTTGGGTTACCTCACTCAGGAGAGCGTTTTTTAATTTCCACCCATTTGCATGCAAAATTCAAGATGTCATTGTTTTTTTATCACTGAGTAGTACTCTAATGTGTATATGTGCCACACTTTCTTTATCCATACTTCCATTGAGGGACATCTAGATTGTTTTCAGGTTCTGGCTATTACAAATATTGCTGCTATGAACATAGTTGAACAAATGCTTTTGTAGTATGATTGGGCATCTCTTGGGTATATTCCCAAGAGTGGTATTGCTGGATCGTGAGGTAGGTTGATTCCCAATTTCCTGAGAAACCGCCACACTGATTTTCAAAGCAGTTGCACAAGTTTGCATTCCCACCAGCAATGGATGAGTGTTCCCCTTATTCCACATCCTCTCCAGCATAGGCTATCATTGGTGTTTTTGATTTTAGCCATTCTGACAGCTGTAAGATGGTATCTCAAAGTTGTTTTGATTTGCATTTCCCTGATCTCTAAGGACGTTAATCATGACTTTAAGTATCTTTTGGCCATTTGAAATTCTTCTGTTGAGAATTCTCTGTTCAGATCAGTACTCCAATTTTTAATTGGGTAATATAGAATTTTAATGCCTAGTTACTTGAGTTCATTGTATATTTTGGAGATCAGACCTTTGTCCGATGTTGAGTTAGTGAAGATCTTCTCCCATTCAGTAGGATGCCTTTTGGTCTTAATGACAGTGTCCTTTGCTTATCGAAGCTTCTCAGTTTCAGGAGGTCCCATTTATTCATTGTTGCTCTTATTGTCTGTGACACTGGGGTTGTACATAGGAAGTGGTCTCCTGTGCCCATGTATTGCAGGCTACTTCCCACTTTTTCTTCTATCAGTTCAGTGTGGTCAGATTTATATTAAGGTCTTTAATCCATTTGGATTTGAGATTTGTGCATGGAGATAGATAAGGATCTATTTTCATTCTCCTATAGGTTGACATCCAGTTATGCCAGCACCATTTGTTAAAGATGCTTTAATTCTTCCATAGTATACTTTTAGCTTCTTTGTCAAATATGAGGTGTTCATAGGTTTGTGGATTAATATCCGGGTCTTCGATTCGATTCCATTGGTCAACATCTCTGTTTTTATGCCAATACCAAGCTGTTTTCATTACTGTAGCTCTGTAATAGAGTTTGAAGTCAGGGATAGTAATGCCTCCTGAAGTTCCTTTATTGTATAGGATTGTTTTGGCTATCCTGGGCTTTTTGTTTTTCCATATAAACTTAGTTATTGTTCTCTCAAGGACTATGCAGAATTTTTTGGGATTTTGAGGGAGATGCATTGAATCTATAGATTGCCTTTGGTAGAATTACCATTTTTACTATATTGATCCTTCCAATCCAGGAGCATGGGAGATCCTTCCATTTTCTGGTATCATCTTCAATTTCTTTCTTCAATGTCTTAAAGTTCTTGTCAAATAGATCTTTTACTTCCTTGGTTAGTGTTACCCCAAGATACTTTATGCTGTTTGTTGCTATCATGAAAGGTTTCTTTGATTTCCCTCTCTGTTTCTTTATCCTTTGTGTATAGGAAGGCTATTGATTTTTTTTGAGTTGATCTTGTATCCTGCCACATCACTGAAGGTATTTATCAGCTGTAGTAGAGAGAAAAAAGAAAAATAAGCCACGTAAAAATGGAAAATTCACAGAATGTCTGGATTATGTATTTTATTGTGTTTTCTTTGAATTTTTTGACTGTAAAGGAGCTAAGTACAGACAGATCTTTCATTGTCTGGGCTGCTAAGCTAAACCAGCATGGATATTTTCATAAAGGCATAATGGCTTCAAAATTTGTGTCTAAGAATATGGTGCTTTGGAAAGGAGGTTCTTCTTTTGTTTTCACAGAGGATGAGACCCTGTGGATTTCTTCTGGACAAATATGGTTTGATAGACCATGCCGTCCTGAAGGTCACTGTGAACACCTTCAGAAAATTACTTCACTCAACTGGTGACTGAGATGAACAGGATACACCATGAAAGACCTGATTGACAGCGCCCCCATACAGCAGGAAGAAGTTTGGAGAGAAGTAACTACGCCCATATTCCCAAATATTGTTTCTAAATGTTCTTTAAATTTAAAGGGGGAGATGATATAGATA
>PVIU01028419.1:0-18974 GCA_004026605.1 Ondatra zibethicus | reverse complement strand
GGGATGGGGGTGGGCCTTGGACTTCCAACAGGGCAGGGCACCATGCCCTCTTTCAAGGAAGAAGGGGGAGGGAGGAGGGGTGGGGGGTAGTGGGAGGGGACCGGGAGAAGGGGAAGAAAGGAAAAAAATTTTTTTTTATCTTTAATTATGTTCTTGAATGGAAAAAATAAAACAAAACAATGTATGGAAAAAAAAATTAGGTGTTCAAAGGTCTGTGGTTATATGTATGAGTATTCAATTAGATTCCATTTGTCAACATGTTTGTTTTTGTAAAAATATCGTGAGGTTTACATTACTTTAGCACTGCAGTATAAGTTTAAATTGAGGATGATGATAACTCCAGGAGTTTTTTTATTATTGATATTATTATTCAGGGTTGTTTTGGCTATCCTAGGTTTTTCTGTGTCCCCTTATGAAACTGAGAATTATCATTTCTATATCTGTAAAGGATTATGCTGAAAATTTGATGAGGACTGTATTAAATCTGTAGATTGCTTTTGGAAGTATGGTCATTTTTGCTATATTTACCCTACTGATCAACGAGTCTATAATCTCTTTCCATCTTCTGATATTTTTTTCAAATTATTTCTTCAGTGACCTCAACTTTTTATCCTACAAGTTTTTTACTTACGTGGTTAGAGTTATTCCAAGTATTTTATGTTATTTGAAGCTATTGTAAAAGGTGTTGTTTCCATGATTTATTTCTTAGTACTTTTGTATATATGAAGCATACTGATTTTTGTGAGTTAATTTTGTCTCAAGCTATATTGCTGGAAGAATTTACCAACAGTTGGAGTTTCCTGTCAGAATTTTTAATGTTTCTTATGTATACTACCATATTGTCTACAAATAAGATACTTTGGCTTCTCCTTTTCCAATTTTTATTAATTTGATATCCTTCAGTTATGAAGTCTTGCTCTAGCTAAGACTTTAAGTGTTATAGTGAATAGGTAAGGAGAGAGTGAACAACCTTGCTTTGTGAATTACTTTGAATTCCTCTCATTTAAGTTGATGTTAGTTGTGTCCTCACAACAAATTATCTTTGTTATGTCTTGGTATGTCCCTTAAATCCCCAATCTCTCCAGGATATTTATCAAATAATAGTGTGCATCTAATGAGATGATCTTGTGTGTTTTGTTTGTTTTTTCAATTTGATTATATGGCAGATTGCATTTATTTTCCTATATTAAACTGTCCTGCATCTATAGGATGGAACCTATTAAATCATAGTTATGTTCCTTTTTATGGTTTCTTGGCTTCTGGTACAAGTATTTTGTTGAGAAGTTTTGTATCAATGTTCATAATGGAAATTGGTTTGTAGTTTTTTATGTTTGGTCTTTATTTTGATTAGGCATCATGGTAACAGTGGTCTCATAAATCAATCGAGCACTATTCTTTATATTTCTTTTTCTGTGGGAAAAAGGAGTATTGATATTAACTCTTCATTAAAAGTCTGGTATAATTCTCTTCTAAAACCTTCTACTCTCTGCATATTTATTTTATTGTTAGACTTTATTCATTTCTTCTCTTTCACTCAGGGTTGTTTTTCTATTTAAACTGATTATTTGACATTGTTTTAAATTTGGTAGGCAGTATGTATCAAATTATCTATCTTTTACATTTTCTAATATGATGGAGTCCATGATTTTAAAGTATGTCCGTATGAGTCTCTGGTTTACCTTGGTGTCTGTTGTTTTGTCCTATTTTTGTCTCTTAATTTGTTTATTTGAGTCTTCTGACTCTACTTTTTAGTTAATTTGGTTTGTCAAACATTGATTTTATTCAAAGAACTAACTTGGTTTTTTTATTGATCATTTTATCTATTTATTGGTTTGATTGCTGTATTTTATTGATTTCAGCACTGAGTTTGGTTGTTTCTTGCTGCCTACTCTTTCCAGTTGAGATATCTTTCTTTTGTTCTTGAGCATTTTAGGGGTACTGTTGCGTTGCTCATATTAGATTTCTCCAATTCTTTATGAAAGACCTCAGTATTACAAACCTGCCTATTAGAACTGCCTTCATTAGGAATTATATGTGTGTATATGATGTTTTGATTTTCATTTATTCTAGAAAAAATTAATTCTTCCTTAATTTATCAAATTTTCTTATCAAATTTTCATTTATCCTGAGTTGCTTATTTTCCATGATTTTATAAGCTTTCTGTTGTTTCTTGTGTTAATGATATCCACCTTTAATTCTTGGTGGTCAAAGAGGAAGGAAAGTCTTACTTCAGTTTTTGTCTGTCTGTTGAGGTTTGTTTTGTGTTGTTGAAATGTTTGATCAATTTTAGAGAAAGTTCTGTGAACCATTCAGAAGGCAATATACTTTTTCTGTTTCCATGAAATGTTCTTCAAATATTTAGTTAGTTCCATTTGGTTTGTGATGCCACCTAGCACAGTATTTCTCTGATTTGTTTTTGTCTGCATGATCTATTTATTATAGATAGTGAGATATTGAAGCTACCACTATCAATTTGTAAGTCAATCTGTAATTTAAGCTATAGGACTATTTCTCTTCTGTACTTACCTGTTCTTGTGTTTGGTGCATGAATATTGATAACTGTGATGTCCTCTTGGTGGGTATTTCCCTTTGATGAGTATACAATGTCCTCTCCTATGTAGTTTGATTTATTTTGATTTGAAGTCTATTTTGTAAAATATTAAAAAGGACAAACTGGGTTAATTCTTAGTTCCAAATACTTGGAATATATGTTTCAATTCTTTTAGCCTGAAGTGATCTCTATCCTTGATAATATTTGTTTCTTGGATAAAACAGATAAATGGATATTATTTTCATATCCAATCTGTTAGTGTGTGTCTTTTATTGTGGAATTGTTATCATTAATGTTGAGAGTTAACAGCTAGTAAAGTTTGGTGATTTCTGTCATTTTGATCTTATGGGATTTCTCTCTCTCTCTCTCTCTCTCTCTCTCTCTCTCTCTGTCTCTGTGTGTGTGTGTGGGGGGGGGGGGGTGTGGGGGTGGGGTGGGTGTGTGTGTGTGTGCCTGTGTGTGGGTGTGTTTCTCTTCTTTTTGTTTTGCTGTTCTGAAATTATTTATTTTGGGTTTTCTCTTGGGTGTGCTTAAACTCTCTAGATTGGAGTTTTCCTTACATCACCTTCTATAGGGCCGGTTTTATAGAATTGCTTAAATTTTATTTATAATTTGAATGTCTTTTTCCATCTACTGAGATTGAATGTTTTTTTTTTTTGTGTTGTTTGCATCTGCAGCCCATACCCTTCTAATTTTCAGCATCTCTCTCAAGAAGTTAGATACTATTCTATTAGGCCTTTGTATATTGCTTTGTCTTTTATCCTTGAGCTTTTAATATTCTTTCTTTTTTCTTTACATTTAGCGTTTGATTATTATGTGCTAAAAGAGATTTCTCCCCACCCTGCCATCTGTTTTGTGCTATGTACACTTCTTGAACCTTAATAGGCACCTTCCTCTTTAGATTAGGATAATTTTATTATATGATTTTGTTTAAAATATTATTTGAGCTTTTGAACTGTTTCCCTTCTCTGTTCTCTGTTCTTATTATTCTTAGATTTTAGATTTTATCATTTTGTAGCATCCCATTCCGGGATTTTTTTTTTTGCAGGATTTCTCAAATTTAATAGTCTCTTTGGCCAAGGTATTCACCTCTTCTGTTGATGAGGTTTGTCTGTGGTTTTGGTTTGAGTTCCTAAGATTTCTGTTAAGTTTTATGTTTTTTAAATTCTATTTCCACTTTGGAACTTTGAACTGTTTTCCCTAGGTTGGAGTAGAAGATGCATCATCTACTATAGGTCTGGTTAAAGTTTGCAGAGAAGACCACAACAGGTGATTACTTAGGAAGGCGGGCATGATGAGACTGAAGGGTTGTATTTGGAGGAAGGAAAAGAGCAATGAAAATATGCATGTAGCCTACCCACTTTTCTGGTCAGTTTTTTTCTTCTTTGTATTACCTGGAAATTCATAAAATATAAATGTGATCTACTATTCTTAAATGTGAAGTATTTTTATTTATTTTTATTGAGCTCTACATTTTTCTCTGCTTCCCTCCCTTTCTCTCCCCTCTCCTTTAACCCTCTCCCAAGTTCCCCATGCTCCCAATTTACTCAGGAGATCTTGTATTTTTCTACTACCCATGTTGATTAGAACTATGTTTGTCTCTCTTAGGGTCCTCATTGTTGTCTAGGTTCTCTGGGATTGTGATTTGTGGACTGGTTTTCTTTGCTTTTTGTTTAAAAGCCACTTATGAGTGAGTACATGTGATTATTGTGAAATATTAAGTAAAGGGTAATGATGTGGGAGCAGACAACCCTGTGTGCATCACTAATGTGCAGCCATGGAAAAATCCAAAGACTAAATTAGTGCACTGTTTTGCTTACACAATAAATTAGTGATGCTTCAAATAAGTCTAATGACAGGACAGATCTGCTGTTCTTAGTAGCCAGATTATAATGGGTAGAACTAATTGCAGTATTTATGATCTCACAGTTGGGCTTTGTTTCTGACCAAGATCCATTTGAACGTTCTAAAATGTAAATATAAATTCTTGCTGATGATATTATTTAAATTTATTATAATTGTAGAATAAAATTCTAAAAGTATTTATTCTTACAATTTGTACAAAAAAACATTGTCTAGAAGGCACACCTCTAACAAATTGAGACCTCTTTTATTATTCTGTTAACTGGGTAAATCTGAAATTATCATTGCTTCAGTCTTTCACAGGACTATCTTCCTCTCAGAATAGACAAATGTTAAATGAAGTAATAAATCAACCTGAGACGTGTTCCATGTATGCTCTTCAGAATCCAAAGAGATTTACAAAGCACTGCACCAATTTCTTTGCACTAATAAATGCAAGGTACATATACTTTCCTAGAAACTAGGAAAGGATTAGGATTATTAACAATACATCCTATGAATCTCTGGCAAGTGGACTAACTTCTACTATGAGTTACATAGATGCAGCAATACTGCAGAATTATTACTTATACCTGTATGGAGGAACAAAGTATTAAGATTACATTTAGATGTTCTACATGGTCTTTCTCCAGAAGCCTTGGCATAGACTGAAGAATCATTGAATTCATATACCTCTCATTTACATACTAGTGTAAAAGAAGTTGAATGTAAGGGGAATAAAAAACTGGCTAATAGCTATAAGCTTCCTTTGTGAGATGTACTTAGAAAGCGTTGACATTTAAATACCTTTGCAGCCCATGTACTTCTGTCATGCATGGGGAAGTGATATAACTGATTTGCTGTAGATTTTCCATCTAGTAAATCTCATGTTCCCAGTGTGGGTTAGCCATTGTTTTTCAAAGCCAGGAAAATGACTTGATGATATAAAATGCCTGCCAGAGTTTCACAGCAGAGGGCATGCATGCAAAATTAGATTAAGAAACACTGAACTAGAAATCTTACAAACAACTTCCAGATTATCAATTATAGACAAACAACTGGAAAATTGCTTTTACATTATTCTTTTCTCCATTTAATATCTGTTTTGGAAGATTGATTAATAGTCAAAGAAATTACTTTGAGAGAGATTGATTAATAGTCAAAGAAATTACTTTGAGAGAAGTATTAAAAAATTGTTTGTAGACCAATACAATTGAGTTAAAAGTTTACATGCTAAAAAATTAAGACAGTGTGACATGACAACTTATAAACCATATAACAAGCAGAAACCTACCAAAAGAATATTTGAAATCCTTCCTGTGAAATTCTTGAAGATTTTAAACAGAGGTAAAATTGTATCAATCTTCATTCTTCTGTCATAGTAACAACACTCAAGAAGTGAATCAATTTTCAATGCATTATTAAAGGATATTTGCTTGGCTACTGTGCCTTCTTAAGAAAGATTATAATCAGATAAATAACAATCAAAATAATAAGAGGAAAAATAAATATGAATGTACTTATTGAGTAAAGGAATTGTCTTCTTCTTCTTCTTCTTCTTCTTCTTCTTCTTCTTCTTCTGCTTCTGCTGCTTCTCCTTTTTTTTTCTTGGAGTATGTAATCCAGTGTTTCTATATTAGCAGCTGAAAAAAGCCTGAAGGAATCGATTTAGTAAAACCTTGAGTGCAATGACACCAACAATAATGTGAGAAGCTAAGGAACAAATTTAGGGATTTACCAGTATTACTGAGTTATGGGATCTGCTGGCATCTATAAGCTACTGCACTTGGGGAAATTAACTTCATGCTTCCCTACTTCTGTAAAAACTCCTAACGGATGGGTTCATCAAGTCTATGGCTGGTCAAAGAAATGTCAAAACTCTGATTGAAGAAAGCCACAAAAACTATGTGAACATCATAGTTGTCAGTGATCTTTTTATTAATTCATGTTCTCCTTGTTGATTAATTTTTGGTGGTGAATGAATCTGGGAATATGAATTTTAAATCTATTAAGTGACAACTTTCATTTATTAGAGCATAAAAAACAGAACATTTGGCCTAGAAAAACAAGATCTCATTATTTTAAAAATAAATACATCCTGTATTTGTTTTTGGTCATCAAAGAAAAGATTTATAGAGCTATGGATATAAAATGTGCAACACCGAATTTCTATAGTTTGCTGTACTATTGAATTCCAAATACATTGTGCATAGATTAGGTAATCAGAAAGCATATTAGTTCTGATATATATTATTAATTACTCTTGTTGTGTTGATAAAAAGGCTATTGAAATTTCTACAAGGAGATTGGAGAATTGGAACACATCTGAAGAATTTTTAAAGCAACATGTATTCAGGGCTAGGGTAAGTACTCATTTTTAAACCTGTTAAAGAATTGTCACTGGTAGACATAAACATGCAGCCTGGATCAGCATCATGGAATTACACAGTACCAGATGCAGAATGACCATCAACCATTCCGGGTTTTATAATCTGATGATCTGATTCAACAGAAAGAGTAGATTTCCAAAGTCCTTATATATATGGAACTGTGAAGACTGGCGGTTTGTCAAATAAATAAGGTAGGTTACAATGGCCCAGTTAGCCCAGGGTGGGCAAATCGGATGTGCAACCTTAATTTGGGGACTATCTGCTATTGAAACAATGCTTTTTTAGAACTGCATCAATATTTATACTCTGCTTAATATGTCTTCTTCCCTTTTCCCCCCACAGGTTATATTCCTTAATAAAGATATCATGCTCAAAGTCATCTCAACATCTACTTGTGGAAAATCAAACATTCGACACTAACATTTTCACAGACTGAATTATAAAGGTTCCCCATATTTCCATTGGGCTGTAACTGAACATATTTCCCTGGGTGTCATTTCCTCATTGATAATAGATGGAAAAAGGTTTCAAAAGAAGAACAGAAAGACACACAGTATGAACACTAAAAATTTAATTCAACAAACTGCACATGATGTGTTTTATGTACAACAGCCACCTTCTATTTACACTTCGTCCAATTCCTCTTTCCATATTTATACATTTGCTCTCAATAAGCTATTTTGCCTCAAGAACTGCTATGGGTTTATGGGGATTAAAATGTTGCTTGTCAGATGTATTCGTTCACTTACACTGGGTGCCCAATAAATATATAAATAAATAAATAAACAAACAAATAAAACATGCTTTCACAAAACATCACCACAAAAATGATTCTAGCCATGGAAAATTCCTATTTGATAAAACCTCATTTGCATGTTATCTTCCTTTAGGGAGTAATGTAACAGATGTGGGTTTTTTTTTTATATATATTTTTTTTCCTATCTGGCCAGAGAGGAGACTAAAGTCCCAAAGGTACCTTATTTTAGTCAAAAAGAAAAAAAAAAGGTTTCTTGCATGACAATGTCTTAGAGGTTTTGTAAGTGGACACTAATCAGGATTCCAAGATTTGATTTCGTGGAAATTCCTTCAGGGAAGTTCATTTTTACTCTGGATTGAAAGCATCTTCTTCCATCCAAAGGACACAGAATACAGAAGACTGTGTGGAGCCACAGTCCTTCATTACAGAAAGTATTTGACACACAGTCTAAGTCTTGGCACTCTCACCAGTTTTCTAGATTTCCCCTCATTCTGGTCATCTGATGGTTGGGTCATCTGCAGAGCGTTTGAAATTGTTACATTCTTCTGTCTCAGAATATCTAGTATGATGCTCCCTGCACTCAGCTACTTTTCTATATATTCTTGTACAGTACCACGCAAAACTCTTCATTTATTCATTTAAAATTTATCTGTTCATATGATAGATACTAAAAGTTCAAGGTAGAACTATACTACATTTGCTAGTTACTGATATGGTGTAGCAGCATTTAATCACTTCTTTGAAATAGTTTACTATTTTTTTACAAGTGTACGCTCATATTTCAAGGAAAATGATTGAAACTTTTTAAATGTTCCATTTGCATCAGAAAATAATGTAAGTAAATCTATTCCTGAGCTTAATTACCTTAGAGAATATTACACAGGTGATATGAAGAAGGTGCCATACTTTAACAGAGTCTCTGTATCTTACAGATTTGCTTTCAGCCTGTAGTTGTGTTTTTCAAATAAATGCCTTCATGTAATATCTAGATCCCCTGATACAAAAGTGAGGACTAATGGTAGCTTTTAAGAAAATTTATTCAAATTTTCAAATTGTGTCTCTTGCCAAAGACACATTTATCTATCAAAACATTGTGAAAATACATTAAGTTTGTCACAACAAAAATACGTGTCACCAGACAGAAACTGTTGCAATAAATTCTAAAATCAATGCTAAGTGTGCCTTCAGTTCTCGTTCACATCTCATAGTTCACAACTGGTGCAATCAAACAATTTGGCCTTGATAAGAAAGCAAAGCATATTAAGCTGTAGCATATGATCAAGAATGTTGGTCATTTCCAAGGAATAAACAAAATGTCCACATTCTAACAAAAGTACTGGATAAGATATCAAATGTTGCTATTTCTTCTAAAGAAAAATGCATTCATAAAGTCATTCTTGCACCAAAACACCCAGAGAATATGTTGTCGGTTCACAGAGTACGAGCAGAGATAATAGAGACAGCTTCAGAACTAAGTGAACTAAAGCATCCTTTTCCAGCAGGGCAGAACCTCAGCCAATGATTTTACAGCACGTATCAGAAGAGAGCTTACCTGGCTAAGGGAATTAGTTCTGAAGATGCTAAACTTGAAGGGAATTTTAAGCAGTGCAGATGAGAAATCTGGAATTTTAATAAAAGATTAATGAGAAAGCTCATGCGAGGACGTGATATTCCTGATCTCATTAGATTTGTACAGAGCACAGCTGAGTTGAGCAGAAACAAAGCAAAGCAGAGCATTTAGATGGGTCAGCCAAAGGACACTGTGTTGCCTTGAATGTCAGTGGAGTGTAACTGACTGCTAATGTCATCTTCATCAAGATTTTTAATTCTATAAATATTTGTCCTCTAATATAAAAATGTTGATGTTTTCAATTCCACGATTGAGGTTATGTGTTTAAAACTAAGACTTTTTATTTGCTGAGGTGTTTTCACTTGACTATCTACATTTCTCCTCACCATATAGAAAAGGGCAGAGCATAATAGCCATACTGTCAAGCCTAGTTTCATAAGCCAATGAGTTTTTAGGGATTCTCTCTAGGGGTCACTTGGAGTGACAGGTAGATACATTAAAAACCAAGCAACAAAACAAAAGAAACAATTCTACACACAGGATAAAAGAAATATACTCTATCCTTTGATTTCTTTGTACAACTTAAGACAATGCCAGGAAGTTCAACCTCAGCCATTGCTTACTGATTGTATAACCTCCAAATTGGGGGCCTCATGGGTCTTTTAAGTTTTAGGCAGGGTTCCTATGGCTCTTGAGCCTCTTTCCTCCATCAAGAAAAAAAAAAACAGAAGCAGAATTACTTTTTTCACACAAATGTAAATAAACTCTGATTATCAAAAATGAAATTCATGCCTGGATGGATTCTACTGGAAACAGAGGGTGGCCTCTTTTCTTGAACCAAGAATTGGTAAGACAGGTAAGAGGGGCAAAGTCTGTTGTTCCTAATGTGGTATATAACAGAATTATAAGCACAAATCAGTTTTCTTCTACTATATTACACCACATCAGAGCTTGGGAATTATTAATAACTCATAAACATCTATCAATGTCTCACTTGAAGGTATGTGGAAAATAATGGAAAGTGTATAATGTAATTGTGACATTAATACTCTTCAAAGTCTAGAGAGATTGCCCAACAGTTAAGAGCCCTGGTCTTTCTTAGTTCACATGTCAAGTCACAATCATCTGAAATTCTGGTTTCAGAGGATTCAGTTCTCCCCTCTAGCCTCCAAGGACATTAAGGACTCATGTGTTATACAGAAATAAAACAATATTCATGCAAAACACACATATAGACAAAATGATATCAATAAAAAACATGATTTCTATAAACCAGACTAGGAAATACTATCAGGGGTGACAATTTTAGTGATCTCTCACTAGTTAAAAAGATCTTGGAGAAACCAAATTTTTTATGGCCAATTTAGCAATGACACAGAGAAGTCATTATACCTCTCACCATGTGTATGCCTTTAAAATATTTTCTGCTGTTCTGTTTCACTTTTATTATAGAACTATGTAGAAAGCAGAAAATATGCATAAAGAAACTAACTCTAGGCTTCGTTACCACAAATAAGTCCATATCTCATGATAATATAAGCTAATACATTGCCATGCAAAAACCTTTCTATCACTTACCTTTGCATGTCCTACCTGTCCTTTTTCATTATCTTCTATGTAGTAGATCTATATGTACCATGGGAAATATATCACATGCATATGCATGCCACTTATCCCAAAACATAGTTTATTATTACTCTGGCACTCAAGCATTTCAGACTTTAAAATATAATAGAAAGATAAGTTTCCAAAAGGCTACTCCACATGTGTACTGTGAGTATGTGTTCATGTTTATGTGTTCTGAAGCATGTCCCTTACGATAAGACAGAGAACAAAGATTATAAAAGTACATAAGTCTACAGTAGACACATTCTAAAAGTCTTACAGGAAAAGAAACCAAATTCTCACTAAGATATAAGCTGTCACAAGGTTGTACAGGTACACAGTAAAAATAACTTTTGAAAGAAATTGTTTTCTTTTATAAATTCAAGAGTTTAATTTTTAGGAAACAAAAGGCATCTAGAATTGGCTTATCATAAAACTGGAAATTTTCTAGGTAATTAACAGTAGAAATCCTATAGAAAGAAACATGTCTGTACTTACATATATCAGTAACCATAAAATGCTACATTATAGAAATAAGCATGGTGTCTGAAGAAATGGCTAGGTGGTTAAGGGAACTTACTGCTCTTTCAGAGGACTCAGGCAAGATTGCCAGCATATAATATCAGTTTGTAATAGTCCCAACCTCTAGTTCCGGGGAATCCTGTACCCTATTCTACCCTCCACAGTCACTAAGCATGTGTTCCATGAATATGCAAACAAGAAGGAAAACACTTGCAAGTATAAAATAAAAATAAACAAAATTAATCTATCTTAAATACCAGAAATGTGTAAACTAGTATTTTCAAATATTTGGCCCATAGTTTACAATGAAAAGTTCAGAAAATAATATACTACCTGTTATACTTTGTGGAATAATATATTCTCACAATACTTTTCAAAAGAAATTGTTAAGAGCTGATGAGAAAACTTATAGGAGTGAAAGAACTGTGCAACCATTAAGGTCTTATATAGGAGCCAAATCACCAACATAAACACAGGACATGGAGGTACCACATGCAAATCCAAGCTGATGTGTGAAGAGAGATAACGGGAGTTGGTTGTCTAGCCAGTGAAGTCAAACTTTGAGTTACAGCTTCTATGAGGAACCCTATCCCAAAACATTTGCTGGAGAGCAAGAGAGGAAGATATTTATGCCTAAATCTGGCCAATAAAATAAACACACACACAATACACACACACAAATATACCTATATACACACATACAAACACACACAGGAATTGATAATAATCATGTGAAACTATGCACTGTGGTATTTTATGGCATCTAATTAGACACGTGTACTAAAAGATTTAACTTATGAAAGCTCTAAATTATAATGTCCCCCTAAGATGTTGGTATAAAAGAAAATTTACAATTTCCACTTTTAATGGACAGAAAATGGATTAAAATAAAATGAATTAATTATCCTAGATGACAAGGGGATTCAGTATCACTTTGCTCTCATGTTACATTTTTGAAATGTAAATAAGAGCTGATAACATAGTACCAAATATAGGATATTTAAATTTTTGATAGATGCAGTTATAAACTATTAGAAACAGATGGCAGATTGAAAGTATTAAAGAAGATATACACTTTATCAAAAATAAAAAAATAATGTTTATTTTTAATATATGAAAACTATAATGGATTAAATAAGATTAATGCATAGCTATGGTATAATTATATTCATCATTATCCATCAAATGTAGAGGGCATATTTAAGATATTTTATTCATGAAGATGAATAAACACAAAATTTAAATTCAATAAAGAAGCTACTATATCCAGAAGTGCTGGGAGCTCAGTACTAATATCATAGATATTCTAAGACAAAGGAGATGGAGTTAAAATTCAATGTAGCTTTGAACTCACAGAGATCCACCTGCCTCTGCCTCCTGAGTGCTGGGATTGAAGTTGTGCGCCACCACGGAGGCCAATCTGGTCTATAAGAGCAGCTTCCAGGATGGGCTCCAAAGCAACAAAGAGAAACCCTGTCTCGAAAAACCAAACAAAAAAAGTCAATGTTGCAAGATGAGTGATAGAAGAAGAAACCAACATTTAGTGTCGAGATGCTTTAACACAACACAATGCAGATAGCAGTGGTAGGACATTATCATATCCTTCTAAATACTCAAGGGGTTTCTATTAATTATTGTAACCTTAAAAGTTGTATAGACAGATAGTAAAACATAAACAGTGCAAAATAATAGTAAATTTTTGCCTCCCAACCCAACTCAGTTCCCAAAGCTCCCTTCCAGAGATCCATGACATACAAACTATTAAATATCTGCAAGACAATGTCAATGTTCTCTGGTACATGATAGTATAAAGGTTGTAGCACAGCCTCCCTTAGAACCTTAATTATTTTCATTCAAGATATACTTGGAGTATTATTCTGTACCAACAAACACAGTGTGAAAATTTCTGAATGACTGATTATTTCACTTATGCACAAGTGTACATTAAAGTGCTTTGGAACAATCTCTACTATTCTGTTCATACAACAGATTAATGTGTCATAAAATTCAACACACTTTGCAGGTCTTTCTGATGTCAGTGTCTCTGCACCAAATTAAATGGGATATGAATTTTAAACTTTACACATTAAATTGGTCTACTGGTAGCCATGACAAGTTAATATTGTCACCTGTTTCTTTCTAAACGGATTTGAGTTAATCCTGGATGGAATTATTATTAATCATTGCCAATTTAAATGATGGGAAAGAAGCATTGGTAATGTCTGTGCTTATTTGCTTATTATTAATTGAATTTGCAGCTTACCAAACAATTTATGTAAGGTTTCTATTGCCACCAATGGAATCACCACACATTTGATGGCTAATAAGCACACATTAAAAAATGTATAAGTTACATAAGTCAGAATTTTCAGTGGGCTTCTCTGCATCATCTGCTTTAGTTCTCAGTAGGCTGAAAGCAAACTGACAAATGTGTTTATACTCACAAGGATTGCAGAGAAACACCTACTTCTAAACTCATCCAATTTGCTAACCAAAGTCTGTCTCTAGTATTTACAGGACTACAGTCTCCAGTTCCTTGCTAGCACAGAGCCATGAGAAGATTGTTTCCCCATTTCTGCCGAAATTCTGTGTATTAATCTTGGAAAATACTTTTCTTTTCATTGTTAGTGTACTTAGAGTGTGATCCCTTTAATAGTCTATTTATCCCTTTAATAGTTTATTTATCCCTTTAATAGACAATTTTTAGGATGTTGACAGTAAATGATGTCTTGCTTTTAATAGTAAAACAATAAAATAATAATAATAAAACAAGAAGCAATCTGTCCTAAGCCTAATGATCTCACTCTAGCTTCCATATTTTGGAAGATGAATACTGACTTGAGAATTATCCTCCGGCCTCCACACACATGCTGTGTCATGTGGTTCCCCCATTCCCCATTAGATTATACAAACATACACATGTGTGTGTGTGTGTGTATAGTAAAGTTTAATATATGTTAAACTTACTAAAAAAGAATATGTGTTTTTGTAATCAGAAAGTGTTTTATATTTTTAAATATAATTTTTCTTATTTATTTTACATACCAAACAAAGTTTCTTTGCCCTCCTTTCCTCCTTTCCATTACCCATCTGCTTCCCATCTACCCCCCTACTCCATCTCTATTCAGAAAGGGACAGGCCTCCCATGGGCTTGCACAAAGCATGGCATGTCAACTTCTGGTAGGACCATGTTCCTCCTCCTGCATCAAGGCTGGGCAAGGTAATCCAGCATGGAGGAATAGATTTCCAACAACCAGCTAAGCAGCAGGGACAATTCCTGATCTCACTGCTAGAGGACTTACAAACATGCTACACACTGTCACAAACTTGCTACAGACAAGCTACCAAGCTACAAACTATTACAAACATACAGAGGGCCTACGTTGGTCCCATTCAGGCTCCCTAATTATTGGTCTTGAGTTCATGAGTTCCCACGAGCTCAGGTCAGTGGTCTCTGTGGGTTCCCCTATAATGACCCACCTGGCTCATACAATCCCTCCTTCCTTTCTTCAGCAAGACTCCTGACATCACCTCAGTGCATGGCTGTGGATCTCTGCATCTGCTTCCATGAAACTAATATATGTAATGTAAGATTATAGTATTATATACCATCTAGAAAATTCTACTTGACAGAAAACATAATTCCATACCCATTTCAATGTGTAAAATTATAAACATGGATATTTTATTAAGAATTATGCTTTCATTTCCAACATCAGTATAAATATGCTCACAGTTATATTTAGAACTAGAAAATATCATCTGAAATAAAATTATTATATAGTAGTGATTAACATGAGAGAAATTATATATATTAGAAAATATATATAGTTGAGAATTATATATATTTATATATAATTTATCTCATGTGTTAATACACATATAATCATAATTTTTACTATTTTTGATAGATATATCATGAACAACAATCTCACTATTAGTGAAATACACTGAGCAAGGTGATGAAGAATATTCAAAATATCAGGTTGGAGCTTTAAAATATAATTTGAAACATTTGGATAAACAGCATAAGGACTATCCCTAAAGGGTTCTACATCCTATTCGCTAGACCTTATGAATGTGCAGGGAACATTATTAAGGAGAGTTAAACTTGAGAACAGAATTAAGATTGTTGATAGCTTGATTCTAAACAGTGTCCTAGATCCTATCACATCAGCTTACAGCTGCTCGCAGGTGTTCCTACACAGAGAAAGGATGAGAGTTATGAGGTGAGATATGAGAAAGACTTAAGGCATTGCTGTCAGATTTCAAGGAGGAAGAAACCATAGGCAAGGCATGCAACTAACTTGTAGAAGCTGGAAGTTGAATGTGAGGTTGTGAAAATTGACATCGGTATTAAGAGCAAGACCTTTGTCATTAAAACTTTACTTAAATCCTGCCTACTGTTTGCTTTTAGCAATGGCCACTATATGGATATTGTAATCTTTGGTTTAAATAGTTTAAAAATGGAGATAACTCTTTTTTATTTTATTTTTTTTAAATAATCTTTTTTTTTTTAATTTTACAAACCAATTCCAGTTTGCTCTTCTCTCCTCTCCTCCTTCTCCCGCTACACCCACCTTCTCTCCACTCCACTCCTTCTACTCCTCAGAGTAGGTAAGGTCTCCCATAGGAGTCAACAAAGTCTGGCACATCAGGGTGAGGCAGAACCAAGGCCCTCCCCCATGAATCTAGGCTGAGCAATGTATTCCTCCGTAAGAATGGGATCCAAAAGGTCAACTCATGCACTAGGGTTAAATCCTAATCCCAATGCCAGTGGCCCCACAAATTGCCCAAGCCACACAACTGTCACCCACATTCAGAGGGTCTAGATCATTCCAATCTGCTTCCTAATCCATGTGATTTTTGAGCTTTTTGAGTAGTTAACATATAACCCAGTGCATAATATATTATATTCACTGGACAAATAATTAGTAGTAAAGTCACTCATCAATTTAACCTTCCTATCATCTATTTCACAGGTCTAAGAAATAATTTATATGGGAAATGAGGGAGGTACATTACACAATGTTCATATGGAAGTCAGAAAACAACGTGCAAGAATCAATTCAGGGCTAAGAAAACAGTTATATGAATCATGCCTCCCACTAGCATATTTTTCTTCAGTTTTGAAAGTTTCATATATGTATACAATACATATTTTGAATATATTCATAATCTATTACCTCTGGTACCCTCCTCTCTGCCAACTGAACCCCTTTTTATCCCCCTACCCAGTCACCTAGTTGGTACAGTCTTAGACCTTCAAGTAAGATAAATATAAATCTAAAAGATTATTATTGAAGACTAAAATATTTCAAGCAAACTAAGTAAGTACTCCACAAATCACCTCCATAAAAACTGGTAAATTATTTTGCCTCCTTCACCATAAGTTTACCTGAACTTAACTAAATTACCATTCTCATTTCTGTTACCAATTTCTAAACCGAAATTCTGTTGTTTAATAGTTGAGCATCTCGTGGGTCTTCCAGGGTTTCAGTCACAGGTAATAGAGTTTGGATGGCATATGCATAAATCTGTGCTCTGGGAGAGGTAGGACAGATAAAACCAGGGAGAATTCACTGGAAGCTAACATCGATACAACATATTCTATCATCTTATAATCACTGGCACACTGAAATAGTATGTTATTCATCTCCAAATAGAGTCACATTTATGAATATAAGCATCAGTATTTTAATAACTTGCTGAAATTTACATGAATAAAGAAACTACTAATAATTCTACATATTCCTTTCCCTAGTAACATATATATATATAGATGCTATAAAATTTTTCTCTCCTCTACTTGGATTACTATCTTTGAGGTTTCTGATGAAAGCAAATATTGCTCAGCATTCCAGGAGAGCTATTTGCTGCCAGCTCGTCTATAGGAAATAATCTAAACCCAAGTGGCAGCAAGAGTTTGCTGCTGTAGTCAGCAGGGAAGGAACAAGGGCAGAAGGTAAAAAGATGGAGAGACAGCTGAAAATCATTATAGCAAAGTTCACCCAGATGTTTTTCTCAAATCTCAACCCACTCTCTCCCACGCTTCCCTAAAAACAGGTGTGACCCTGGAACATTAGAAAATCATCAGGGGTAAGCACAGGGTGATATAGAGTTCAAAAGTAGCAGAAATTTTGAAAAATAAGCATATTGAATAAATAACACCTGTCTTCAGTACACATTCAAATATATAGATTTCACAGAGTAACTCAGGAAAAGAAAGAGTCTGACTGAATCATCTCAAAATCATTGACTTATGTAAGCATATTATAGAAAGGCAGGAACATCAAAGGTCATAGATATTGGTATGAATGAGTTGGTTTTAAATATATGCAGTTATTTCATAAAACTATAACCTCATAGGGTTTGAATATATCATTCTGGCACAGACACCAGTCTCATCTATTCTAATTATTTCATTTGCATTTTTTAGGATTTCTCATTAGGAATTATCATTAAATGTTCATAAGCTAGTCTTGACAGTGAATAATGAGCAAACTGTCAGATTTAGCCCCTGCTGACACTTCTGTTCTTTACTTGATGGTTGCTGACCTCATTAGGTGCACTTCTAAAACAGGGTTTAAAATCTACAAAGTTCTGGAAACTTGAAAGTAAACTAATGCCTAACCTTTCATTATCCCAAGTATCAGAATATTGATTTTTGATATATTATGTTTCTCTAATAAGTTCAAAAATTATGTGAATAAAAATTCAGGTTCTACTATTAGCTAGCCTTACCAAAATATTGCCAGCTCATTAACTTGTTGTCAAGCATGTATAGGAAAGACACAAAAATATATCATGGCTGCATATTCTGAAGCACTCAAAATATAAACAAGGGATAAGAGCCTTTATTGCCACATACTACCTATTTTACCTCTAAAACACTTGGTCCTTTGTTAGCATCAGTGTGAACATCAAGAATTTTTTTTAGTTTTACTTCCTTCTTTCCTTTTGTGTTTGCTCTTTCTTATGTAGAAAATTAGAAATATTTGGTCTCTGTTCTTCACTATTAAAAATTATCTAATCATTGCTCTTTATTTCTTCTTGTTGATATCACCAACTATGTGACAAAAGCAACCAAGAAAAGCGTGAGTTTATTTTAATCTGTAAGTTGATAGATCATAGTCAACAATAGCGGAATGGCACCCAAGAGTGTGAGATAGCTGCTTACATTTTATTAATGTCAGAGATCAAAGAGAGTGTGAGAGAGAGACAGAGAGACACACACAGAGAGAAACAGCGAGACAGAGAGACAGAAAGGGAGAGAGACTTGCTCAGCTGTTCTCTCCTATTTTTATTTCTTTTCCAATGGAGAAGTACTGATTACACACAGCACAGGTTGTCCCTACTCCTCAGGTAACATTTGTGAAAACATTCTTAAAAACATGTCCAGAACATGGCTCTTGGCATTTCCAAGTCTAACTGACGTCATAGTGACAATTAATTGAGATAGACAATGAATATAAAAATTTAAATAACAAAAATAGTTCCAGTTCAGGCTGAGATCCCGTCTTGGTTATTTTGATTACAATTAAAATAAATGAATTTTTACCTTGTGGATTAGGGTTTTATCATCTTATGCAAAAAGAAAAAGGATGAGTTTCTATAGTTTTTTTTTTTTTTTTATTTTTTTTCCATACATTGTTTTGTTTTATTTTTTCCATTCAAGAACATAATTAAAGATAAAAAAAAAATTTTTTCCTTTCTTCCCCTTCTCCCGGTCCCCTC
>PVIU01028418.1:0-18983 GCA_004026605.1 Ondatra zibethicus | reverse complement strand
ACACCATCTCAATGGGTGGACGAATCCCTTGTGGTTCTGACTTCTGTGTTCATCTTCTCCCTCCTTCTGCTCTTCAACTGGGCCTTGGGAGCTCAGTCCAGTGTTCCAACGTGGGTCTCTGTCTCTATCTCCATCCGTCGCCGGATGAAGATTCTTCTGCTCTTCGACTGGACCTTGGGAGCTCACTCCATTGCTCTGGTGTGAATGTGGGTCTCTGTCTCTATCTCCATCCATCAGACGAAATTTCTATAGATGTGATCAAGATATTCATCAGTGTGACTATGAGACAATGATAGTTCTGGCACCCTCTCCTCTGCTGCCCAAGGACCTAGCTGGGGACATCCCTGTGGACACCTGGGATCTCCTCTAGAGCCAAGTATCTTGCCAGTCCTAAAATGACTCCAATAATGTAGATATCTTATTCCCTTCTCCAACACCCACCTTTCCTCCATCTCTGCCCTCCCACTCCCCTAATCTTTCCTCAGTCCTTCCCTTCTCCCTTCTCCTTCCCCCTCTCCCCTCCCCCTGTCCCCCAACCCTTACCTCTAACCCCATCTATATCCTCTTATCCTATCTATATGTCCCTTTTTCTTTTTAAAATAACAATTTAAATCTCATTTCCCTTTTTCAACTTTCCTCCTGGCTGTAACCAACAACAACTTGTAACCACCCCCTTGTAAACAATGAGAAATATTCATAACCAATTGAATGATCAAAAACCACCCACCCCACCTCTTGGAAATGTGAGCATTGCATTCTTAAATTTAATTACTGCTGTCTGGGTGGGGGACAACAGTATCTTTAGGGTATCCTGAAAAGAAAAAATTGGGTTAATTGTCAAGTCCTGGGAGAGGTAGCTGTATCATTTTTTGTTCAGTCTCTGCATAATGGGAAAGTGCAGGGCTTGTCTCAAATCCTGGCTAGTGTAGCCTTTTAGGCTAGATCATCTCAGCTAGCCACCTAGAAATTACTCTGAGCAATTTTTAGCATGAAGCCGATCTTTAGGTGGTGTTTTTCAGTTCAGTGGTGTTATCATAGTCCTGGAAGAATCATCATTGTGGGGCCCCATCCTCCTTTTGGAGGCATCATGGTTCACTGCAGAAAACTGATAAACTCAAACCCCAAATCATGTATAGGAAGGTAGATGAAACCTTTTTCTAGAATTAATTAGTACTCTATAATGACAAAAAGTTTAAATATATAAATATTAATCTTATAAAATTTACACCTTAAGAAAAGCTGTTAAAGAGTCAATATAAAACCAAATGATTATGAGATTAGTAACAATAAAATAGCCCTTAAATTTTTTGTTTTTCTTATGTCCCATATCAGATGGCTCTTCTGACATGAAACAGAGATTTTGGATTTAATTTTAATAAGCTTGCTTGGGGTTAGAGAAGGAGAGAGCAACACTCCAACTTCAAAGCCAGTTTTGGTGCTGCGCCTGCATAGCGGGAACCATTCACGAGCCAGGCAAGGGCCTGGAGATTTAAACACACAAAGACACACAGACAGAGACATGGGTCATCCTTGAATTCCCCAAGAATGCCCTTTTTATTGTGTTCAGGGGCAGCTTATATAGGGATAGCCTTGCCCCAACCAAACCCACCAGAAATCACTCCCCTGCGATCAGGAACTCCCAAGGGTATCATGCTCAGAGCAGCTGCAGGCTGTCTCAGAGCAGAGGAAAATAAGTTGTTTACAAGAAATTCAGGATCTGGGGGTTCACTGCTCCCAACACTTTGGTCTTCAAGTGAGCTTTATTTATTAAAATACAAATGAAATATCACTAAAATTACTGAAATTCTTTTTGTGTGTCAGAACTGAGAGTCCCAGTTTAGCCTAAAGTTGAGTACCCTAAAAAGTTTAGGGTAACTCCTCAAACAGCAGAAACAGCAGCAGAAGATAGAATGGAGCTATGTCTCCTACTTCTGACTCCATTGCTGAATACACATGGACCCCCAGAAAGAGGATACTTCTGAGAAGTGGTTAAGAATATTTCTGAGTGATTTAGTGGAATGGGGTGTATCTGCCCCTGGTGTGGGAATTCCTTCTGTATATGTGTTGCTTTTATTGGTTAATGAATAAAGAAATTGGCTTGGCCTGTGTTAGGGCAGAATAGAGCTATGCCAGGGAAAACTAAACCAAATGCTGGGAGAAAGAAGGCAGAGTCGAGAGTCACCATGTAGCTGCCAGAGGAGAAAGATGCGAGCTGTCAGCTGGAACCTTGCTGGTAGGCCATGAGCCTTGTTGTAAAATACAAAATAATGGAAATGGGTTAACCAAAGATATAATAGCTAGCTAGCAATACAGTTAAGTGATTGGCCAAGCAGCGATTTAAATAATATAGTTTCTGTGTGATTATTTCGGGGCTGAGCAGCTGGGAACAAACAAGCGGCCTCCTTCTACTACATGCCCCCATAAGGAGAAAAAGCAGAGCCAGAGAAGACCAACAGGGCAGGCAACTGGACAAGTATCTGGTGTAGGAGTTCCTTCTGTTTGTGTGTTGCTTTCATTGGTTAATGAATAAAGAAACTGCCTTGGCTTAGTTGATAGGGCAGAACTTAGGTAGGCGGAGAAAATAGAACTGAATGCTGGGAGGAAGAAGGGCAGAGTCAGAGAAGCCATGGATCCTCTGCCTGAGATGGACGCAGGTTAAAACCTCCGGTAAGCCACTGCCACGTGGTGATACACTGATTAATGGAGATGGGTTAAACTAATATGTAGGAATTAGCAATAAGAAGAGCTAACGGCCAAGCAGTGTTTTAATTAATACAGTTTCTGTGAGGTTATTTCAGTTGTAAGCTAGCCGGGTAGCCAGGACGAACAAGGGGCCCCCTCCCTGCAACAAGTATCTTTTACTTGAAGAGGATTTTAAATGCTATGGAACACACACTCATAAGTCACTAAAGTTATAACACACACAAGACATACAGTTTAGGCAATGATTTACTTTACTATGACTTACTTCGTTAATTAATGTGCTGGCTACCTGAGCATCTAAACTGTAATGCCCAGACTAGTTCAAGGATCTATGAAATTTATTTTTTCTATATGTGCATGTGTATATATGTGCTTACATGTGTCCAGGTGTGGGTATGGCTAGGAGTGCATGTATATGTGTATGTGGAAGTATGCTTTCATGGCTCCATCTTATATATAGAGGCAGAATCTCTTACTTGAATTCAGAGCTTAATGATTTGGAAAATCTGGCTACTTAGTTTGTTCAGGGGGAGAGGGTTGTTCTCTGTTGCCTCTGCCTCCTCAGCACCATGATTACAGAACAGCTGCCATGCCCGCCCAGCATTTATGTGGGTTCTGGGGATCCAAGCTCAAGTCTTCATGATTGACTACTACCCACTAAACTGTTCCTCCAGCTGGGACATTTATATCAAAAATTATCTTAGGTTCTTTCTTGAGGATGTAAGGGTGAGTGGACAGAAGAACAGATAAACAAATAACTCCAAAGACTCTCAACCTGAGTGGGTATTCAGTATATACAATTGTTTGTATTTCATAACTGTTTAGTTAGGATTTTGAGCTCATGAGTCCACTCTAGAAAGGAAACAGTTTGGTCAGCTTAAGATCCCTTCTCCTTTTGCAAAGGTCACTGGCTCAGTGGGATTGGGTTGCAGGAATGATCTAGTTCTCACATCTTTTTGTTCCAAAGGTTTTTCATGAGGTGCTGGTCCAGCCTGGTCCTCAGTCCTTAGTCTATTAAGAACATTGCTAAACCACTGAGTACATGCCAGACTTCATTTGAGTCATGGGCAGAGGAAATTTTACTGCTGTCTAATCGTTCTGGGTCATAAAATATAACCTCATAAAAATAATCTAAGTATTTCCATATAGTTTGGAGGATGAAGGGTAGTTAAGATAAACCAGACATAGGAACTGCTGTTTGTTTACTTATTGTTTTTCTGAAATAAGGTACCAGGTGTCCAAGGCTGGCCCAGATTCTCAAAATAACTAAAGATGACTTTGAACTTCTGATCCTCCAGCTTCTACCTCCCAAGTGCTAGGATTACAGGCATGCACTACCACACTGGTTTTATACAATATTGGGGCTTGAACTCAGGATTTTGTGTATGTAGGCAAATACTCTACTAACTGAGCCTGCAATCTGCAATCTCAGTAGTTTATCTTTTACTACAACTGATTCAAACACATTCCTCTTCAGTGAGGCATTAAGTCTGTCTCTGGCTAGTGAGCTGCTGGCTGACAGTTAAGTGGCTGGAGAGCTCTATTTGAAGGGCATATTGTCTTCCTTCAGCTTTGTTTGCAAGCTGTTTGCATAACCACCCTGAGTCATTTTGCATTGCCAGGGACATTGGTTTTGGAAGCTTCCCAGAAGTCCTTCTTCCTTCCCTGCTTACTGTAACCATGTGTGCAGCTCACTGAGTTGACCCAAGTGAAAGACTGGGCCAAGTGTAGGGAGTCAAGACATAAGGAGTACCTGTCACCATATGCACGACACCCTGGCTACATTCAGGGAATATGTAAGGGATCACAGATGACTAGAATTGCTTGATGATGTTAAGGCTGACATGCTGTTGTCTTTTAAAAATATTTTATCTTTTTTGAAATTAAATATATCATTTCCCCTCCATTTCCTCCCTCCAACTCTTCTCATGCACCGCCACTCATTCATGCTCAAATTCATGGCTTCTCTGGCTTCTATTTGTTTAATTGTTGTGTGGTCTCTCAAATCTTGAACCTGTTCATTTTATTTCCAATCCTATTGTTGCATGATGCTCCTCCAAGCATAATAGTCATTAGCGTCTTATTCGGAACAATAGTGATTACCTCCAAGAAACCATCAGCAAGGTTGGGTCTATTGACGTCAGCTCATAAAAGAAGGGTGTGAAAGGATCACTAGACACCCACATGAGACTCCAACCACTCCTTTCTGTCCCCCACCTCAGCCGTGTGTAATTCTATCTAAGTTTCACATGGTCCTGGGATGTTCAAAAGTACAAAGAGGTTGGATGGTTAGTTGAATGGGAACTCCACCTGAGCAGCTAAGATGAAATTGTTATTTGCTTTGGGGTAGAATCATTGAGTGGTGCAGATATTTTGGGATCATTCATGCTCCTGTAAATACTCCTTCACCTGTGCTCATCATGATAACTCATAAATTATGATAAAAATCACTAGTTTGAGCAAGATTGTTAGTTTTATCTAGATAGTTGGTGGCTATCTGGGGAGAACACACACCTCTACTAGAGAAATTAACACACCTACAAACTGCCACTATCCTCTTCCTGCCTGTTTCCTTACTCACAGTGACCTCCTGGAGCTTGAGAATGCACTTTTATTTCTACAGCTCTACTATAGAAATCTAAGACTTTATCAATGTGTGACTGATGCTTCCTGAATAAATGTACCACACCAGGGATAGGGAACTGATGACAGACCAGAGTACAGATATCACCAAAGTCTAACTTAGTGAATCAATCGATTTTATTGGGGCTATTTACAGAAGAATGGGTGAGGGGCTACTGTAGGGGGCAGAAATGACTAAAAGACATCTGGATCACCAAGGCCCACTCCAACATGGGTGACAGCTGCTCACAAACGCTGGGAACCTGGAGCACACTTCACAGCCTGTAGGCAGTTGTGGGAAAGTATCTTTTCTAGGTGCCCCAGCTAGTCTTTGTTTTTCTGGGCAGCAGTTTGGCTGCTCTATGTTACTTTCAGGTTGCTCAGCTACTTTCTGCCTCTTCAGGCATCTGGGCTGTCTCTCAAAAGTCTTCTGTGTAGTCTGGGTCCCCTTAGAGTGACTCTCAGCAGCCTTTACTACTTATATAACTTTGAGGAAGGCCAGGGACGACTGGTGAATCTGATCAGGTTCAGGGACTTCTGAAGCTATCTTGAGTTGTTTATTTCCTGTATTAATGAAGCTTTCCTGTAGATAAGATGGAGTGTTTTTTAGAATACTGTTCCCTTTTGAGCAGTGGTTCTCAACCTTCTTAATGCTGTGACCCTTTAATACATTTCTTATGTGTTGGTGACCTCCAACCACAAAATTATTTTCATTGTTACTTTAAAACTGTAATTTTGTTACTGTTAAGAATCATAATGTAAATATCTGATATGCAGGATATCTGGTATATGTCTCCTGTAAAAGGATCATTTGATCCCCAAAGGAATTGGACCCACAGGTTGAGAACCACTGCTCTAAAACATCCTGTTGTTTAATTTCCATGTTAAAATCTGGTAAACCAACCTGCCTCCATTTTAGGTTTGAAAGCCATCGTATAGTGAAAACAAAGTAGGCTCATTCCTGTTTATGATTAAATCTCTGTTTCTCAAAGTTGGGCTATGCCCCACTTAATAGCCCCAACTACAAGTAGTTCTGAACTGCCTGTTCCAGGAAACAGCAATGATGCCTTTGTTTCAAAAAGTTGTTATGAACACTTTGTTATAACTACCTTATTAGGACCACCTTGCTATGACCATATTTTTGTGACCACCTTGAAACCATATTGTTTGATTCAGGAGGTTATAATGACCAACTTGTTATGTTTTTGTTCTACTTCTGTAACTCTGCTTACTTGCTGCCAAATCCCTTATTTGGAAACCCTCTACTCCTGAACTGTACCTTCCTCATATCCAATTCTGATCTCTTGAACCCTGCCTTGGGGAGAGACAACCTGTGTACAGAAAAAAGCTTGCTTTAATTAATTTGGCCATGATTTGGGTCATTGGTCTTTCTCCTCGCATCTGTGGGATTAACACATCCTGTCTTAAAATACCCTATCCTAAAAAAATAAAAAATAAATTACTGTTTTGCTTTTCCTTTACATCCTTTGTCTTAAGTTTCCCTCCAAACTGGAAGGTTTTAACCTCACAGGAAACCACTATACAACACAATTGGAAGCATAATTACTTCCAAAAGTTTTAGCACTTAGCAAATATTTATTATGTTGGTTTTTCAGCACTGTGACAAAAGAACTGACATAGACAATTAACATGAAAGCTGTGTTGATTGTGGTTTCAGAGGTGTTGGTTCTTGGTAGACTGGTTTCATTGTCCATTTTGACACAAAGCATTGCTTCTGCTTAATCACACAATGCGTATGCAAACCTACAGCACATTTTTTGGACACACACACACACACACACACACACACACACACATATATATATATCTGTGTTTGTGTTTTAAGTGTTACCTCAGTAGCCAAAAAAGATTTTTAAAAATTAAAGTTTATACAGTAGTGAAGTTATAGTAAACTACAGCTAATTTATTGCTGAAGGACTATTTTATAAAGAATCTAATGTGACCTAACTGTCCATGCTAATAGTTGACAATAGTGGATGACAATGTCCTTCATGTTCACTTACTACTCATTCATTGACTTAAGAGCAATTTTCCCTTCAAGAAATATTAAATTCTTTAATATTTCTTTTTGTACCATATTTTGTGGTGTTTTCTACAGTTATATGTGTTCACTGTATGCAAATATTTACCACTATATTTTAATATTGTCTACAGTATTCTGTGTAGTAGCTGGCTAGGAAGACTGGAAGCCCAAGAGCAATGGGCTATAGCAGTAGACTTGGTGTGGAACAGTAGGTTGGATCATCTAGATATATCTATAACTAACACTTAACTGTAGTCTTCCAGTTCTTAAAGAAGAAAAGACATTTTTTCCAGCCTGAGTTCTCCATACATAGGCTCATTCCCACCATCAGAAATGCATTGTGTTGTGGACTTGCCATATATCCCCTCAGAAAAAGATACAACCCCGCTCAGGTCCACCAAATATACAGTGCTGCCACAACCTCCATCAGCTGTAGATTTTCTCATAGCTTTCTTTGGGAAAGAACCCACTTGGAAGACCAGTTCTTACCTTTGAACCATAGTGGAAAGAGTTCCATGAAAGAAAAGCCAAGCTACTCAAAAATTTCTATAATATTTAAAATCTTCTACTCCATCTAGATCATGAACAATTCAAGTTTTAATTTATTCAAGAGTCTAATTAATGATTCTTTTTGGAGGTAGTCTACTTTTGTTTTGTTTTTTAATTATAACTTATTTCTTTAATTTAATTTTACATTCCATTCACAGTTGTCCCCCCCACCCCTACTCCCACACCCCACCCCTAGATACCCCCTAGCCCATTCTCCATCCACTCTTTCCAACAGGTAAGGGCTCCCATGGGAAGTCATCAAAGTCTGGCACATTAAGTTGGGCAGGACCAAACCCCTTCCCCCTGCATTAAGGCTGAGCATGGCATCCCACCATAGGGAATGGGCTCTAATAAGCTAGCTCATACACCAGGGATAGATCCTGGTCCTACTGCCAGGGGCTTCTCAAATAGTTCAGACTTCACCACTTTCTCCCACATATGGAGGGGCTACTTTGGTCCCATGGAGTCTCTACAGCTGTCAGTCCAGAATTTGTAAGTTTCCATGAGCTTAGTTCAGCTGTCTCTGTAGATTTCTCCATCATGATCTTGACCTCCCTTGCTCATATGTTCCCTCCTGCTTCTCTTTGATTGGATTCCGGGATCTCAGCCTGGTGCTTGGTTGTGGATCTCTGCACCTAGTTCCATCAGTTGCTGAATGAAGGCTCTATGATGATAGTTGGGGTATGTACTAATCTGATTACAGGGGAAGACCAGTTCAGGCTCCCTCTCCACTATTGCTTTGAGTCTTAGCTGACAATCATCCTTGTGGATTCTTGGCAATTTCCCTAGCACTGGGTTTCTCCCTAACCCATGATTCTTGGTTGAATGCATTTTTCTTGCTGAGACTAGACCAGTAAGTTCCTGTGATGTAGCAAAGCAGAGTTTTCAGTGACCAGAAGCTGGGGAAGGTTGCTTACAGTTTTCTACAACTGCAATTTTAAGAGACATTCACTTTAGCATTTTCAAAATTCAAAATATAAACTTTTAAAGATAATATTTGCACATAAATAATTAGAGCATCAGTGGTGTGGGAATTCTGTATTCTGTCAATTATGTTTTAAATAAATGCTGATTGGCCAGTATCCAGGCAGAAAGTATAGGCAGAACAACCAGACAGGAAGTAGAGGTGGAGTAATGAGAACAGGAGTATTCTGGGAAGAAGGAAGCTCTTTCCCTAGTCCTGTCCAGACACCAAAGAAGCAGGGTATGACCTGCCCCACTGAAAAAGATACTGAGCCATGTGACTAACATAGATAAGAATATAATATAAGTTACAAGAGTTAATAAGAAGTCTGAGCTAATGGGCCAATCACTTTATGATTAATGCAGACTCTCTGTGTGATTTCTTTGGGACCTAAATGGCTGTGGGAACTGGGCAGGACAGAAACTTCAACAAGCAGGCCCTCATGTTACACATCATGAAGCCAGCAACAGCAGAGGATACTGGCACTTTCAAAACTGGGTTTTTTTCTAGCCTGAGAAATGAATCCTTTAGAAAAGCACAGCCCAAAAGTAATGGAGGACGTTATAACTGTGAGAAGCCAACCAACACTAGACTGGATAGGCCAAGAAGGACAAAAGTGTTTTGAAAAACAAATAGGATTCTGTCTTTATCATATATTCTGCTTACTGGAGTGGTCCTCTGGGAAACTTAAAAAACTGAATGGAGATCCCTGGGTAACTGACAGGTTCTAAAACACAAGTTTTGGTTGGGTACCATGTAAACTCCTTGCAAATAAGAAATCTCAAATAAAATTTGGCTGAGGGGCTACCAAGAAACCAGGCACTAGAGAAATTCCTAGGAATCCACATGAATGACCCCCCAGCTAAGACCTTAAGTAATAGTGGAGAGGATACCTAAACTGGACTTCCCCTATAATCAAATTGATGGCTACCTTAATTGTCATTGATATATACATACATATATATATATATTCCTTCATACCCAAAGAACAATACTAGTGCATATTTCAGAGGATTTCTGTTAAAATCAAAACACTACATATAAATCAAGATCAAGACATAGAAAACCATAAGCATTCATTAATGCTTCTAAGCACACATTACACAAAGTCTTTAGTAGTTTGCCTCAAAGACAACCCCTTCTAAGGTATATATTTAGGGGATATCTATTTTGTAGTGTTATTCTTCTTATTTCTTTTAATATGTCTTATATGTCTATTATATCAACTTCAGGAAAGCATTTGATAGCACTTGGAGGGAAGGATTTTCGAAAACAATGAGGTTCAACAGGTACCCAGAGAAAATAACAAGAATGCTAGAAAATGCCTGTAAAGATACCTTTAATCAGTCAAAGTCTGTGGAGAACTATGTGATTAGTTTAAGACAATTGTAGGAGTGTTGCAGGGATGCGTCCTCTTACCACTACTCTTTAATATATTCCTGGAATTAATAATAACAACAGCCCAGAAGGATGAGGAGATAGCGTGAAGATAGGCAGTGTGTGAATCAGTAATTTGTATTTCACCCATGATACAGCATTACTTGCTGAAAGTCAAAATGAGCTGCAGTCCATTGTAAATACAGTGGTGGAAGTAAGTGAAAACCTTGTATGAAAGTAAACATCGAGAAGACTGAGATACAACACTTGGGAAGACAGGATTTTAACATTGTAATAAAGAATCAGAACCTCAAGCAAACCTTGTCTATCTGGAAGGAAACCTCAGTTCAAAGGACATCAAAAGGTAGATATGAATAGTGAGGGTTTCATTCCAGGCACTAGGAAAGGTTTGGTCAGCTAGAGACATAACGACAGCAAGAAAATTAAAAGTATATGAGACACTTGTTGTGAGTTGCCTTCTTTACAACTCTGAAACCTGGACAATGAAATGCTACTCAAAATAGCTGCTGAATGTATTTGAGATGGCATGTCTCAGGAGGATTCTTAATGTCACATGAAGAGATAGGTTGCACAATGATGACATTAAGAAACATCTCCATTGACAGAAGGAAGTAAACTAAGTCAATGGCACTTGAGATACTTTGGCCATGTTATGAGAATGAATAATGGCAGATACCCAAAGTTAGCACTTCTTGGAGGAGTGCATGAGATAAGGTGAAGAAGAAGGCCCAATACACGCTGGATAGAGAGCATAAAGGAAGACTGGAACCTTGGGTATGACAATAACACCAATTGGTATGGATCTTGGTTTATTGATACAAATTTAAGGTCAATTTTGTTATATGTATATTTCTGCTCTTGTGTTTGTGCAGTTCATTTTAAAATGTAATGTACAGTTGAGAACTATAGGTTAATAGAGAGTCATCTATAATAGTCAAGTTTCTAGTCATGTTAGTTAGGTATTCTAGATATATATAGATATATTTCAGTTAGATAGGTATTCTCCAAACGTTTCAAAGACCTATGGAATATGGCATTTAAAATGTTTTAAAAACTAAGGATTTTTTTTATGACAATGAAACACAACTGCTCCTTGTAGCACCAATTACTTCAAAAGTAAGATGGGCATCGAAGAGTCTCCTTCTGGAGTTTGCTAGCCATTCAGACAAGAAACTGTTCTTGCCTAGACTGCTTGATGTTATGCTGTATGAACTGGATATGCAGGACCACAGAAAAATGACTGATGAACTTGCATAAAGGTGGGACAGTCCTTCAGGGTTCCTGTTTCATGAAAGAGACTGCCAGACCTTCTGCAGGACAAAGAAGGAAGTGACTGACAAACTGCCAATATAGACAGAACTGTTTTTGATATTTCCTGTTTCATGGGAAAGTCTTCCAGATACTCTGGGCCTATAGGCTGAAGATGGATGCCCCAATGATACAGAAGAACTTTGGGTGACTGTCCAGGCAGAGAAATGTCTCTGTCAATTCTAGAGTTGCTTACAATGCACTTTCTGTTTACTTAGGTAATATTATATCCTTCTGGAGTCTTTGATGGAATTGAAGAATATATAGTTATATAGTTTTCCTTAGTTATGATAAAATATAAAGTAGATATAAATATTGTAACTATAATTCTTGATTGATAACTGTTTTGTTATATGTAATTTTACTGTGTTAAAGTTAAAACCTTCCTTTTATTTAAACAGAAAAGGGAAGGTGATGTGGGATTCCCCTCTGTAGGTTGTGAATATCATTAGTTAATAAAGAAATGGCTTGGTCTGATAAAGCAGAGTAAAGCTAGGTGGGGAAAACTAAACTGAATGCAGGGAGAAAGAAGCCACAGTCAGGAGAAGCCATGTATCCCTGCCAGAGACAGGTACCATGGCAATACACAGATTAATAGAAATGGGTTAAATTAAGATGTAAGAGTTAGCTAATAAGAAGCTAGACCTAATGGGCCAAGCAATGATTTAATTAATACAGTTTCTGTGTGGTTATTTTGGGGCTGAGTAGCTGGGAACTAACTAGCAGCCTCCTATAACACATCTTGGATATCCATCAGGATAGGAACAACTGGAGAACCACCATAAACAGGCTGCACATGCATGTTTAAGCATTGCTGGGGGCATAAATGATGATTATGATGATGATAATGATGATGATGATTTTGTAGGGTTATAGACTCCAATTTTGCCTTTCCCTGAGTTACCTGGTAATCCAACAGTTCTTCTTGGAACCCAGGTTTTCACTGGACACAAACCATTACAATGAAAGACACTAACTGTGGGGTTTCTGGGAGGCTAAACATCAGAAAAAGGGAACCATCTAGATCGTTCATAGACTCTCAATTAGCATAACCATCTTTTGTTTAGGACATTATTCTTTTTCCCTGTGCTCACAAATATTGTTACAGAAAAAATGCAGCATAATTCTTAGGGAATTTATTTCTCTGGGATGGTTAATTCCATGGGTCATTTTGGAAGCAAGTATAAATATTTGGTGAGATGTTATTACAGGTGTGTCTTGTGAGGGTGCCTTTGCATGAGATCAGTGTCTGAATTGTTGGGATGGGTAGAGTAAAGCATTTCTCTAGTATGCCTGATATGACTGACTGATCTGGTGAGATAAAGGTCTACACAGAATGAGAAGCCTGACTTTGCCATAAATAGGTGAGACCTTCGTTTGGCAGACCATTTTGAACTTCCATGGTTTGCCAAAGCTCAAAAATGAAGCATTGGCTTATCTGGGTCTCCAACCTGCTACCTGACAATTTTAGAATTCCTCAGCTTTCATGATTCTTATCCTCTCTCATTCTCCAGCCTCTCTCTCATTTAGAAATTACATTGCTTCTATTTTATGAAGAATCCTGATACACTATCAAATTTTAATGCGTTTTAAAATCTGGTTTACAATTTTTTTATTTTCAGTGGCAATAGTTGGAAAAGGAAAGTTCCTGCAGAACATCTAGTTTTGTTGTCTTATTTTTTTAATGTGTATATGTGCATGGTGGCTTGGGGGTATGTACACATGACTGCAGAAGTCCTCTGAGGACAGAATTGTCAGATCTCTTAGAGCTTGAATTACAGGTAGTTTTGAGCTGCCATGTCGGAACTAAGAACCAAACTCTGGTTCTCAGGAAGAGCAACAAGCACTTTTAACCTCAGAACCATACTTCCACTCCCAGCTTTTTTTTCTGAAAAGACAATAAAGTACACATTGCAGTAATGCTATCTTGCCAGATTGTCACATAGGGTACACATGACCACCCATGTGAGTCTAAGGGGAACAGTTAGAGAATGATTTGATTTCTAAAGAATAAAGGAATGAAAACTCTCTACAGCAGGGGTGCAAGTTATTTTATGATAGTTCACACCTTATTAAGATGTTGCTTAATTTCTGCCAAAACCTAATTGGAAGAAGTGTGAGAAAATGTGATGGTACTGTCCAGAAGAAACAGGCTCCAGTAGGATAGGGGCAGAGACTTTTCTTTAGGAAGTTTTCCTAAAGGAGAAATGATGATATTTCCCTCTAGTGGATAAAGAGATATTAATTCAGTTGTGGAGCACGTAGGAGAACTCAGCAAGATAGGAATGTTTGGGCAAAGAGTACCACCCTACCTGCCGGCCTTCTTTGCTCTCTCATCCCCACTCCCACAGCCTTCTGTTTTCTTCCTACCACTTTCTTTCCTTCCCGCCTTCCTTCTTTTTTAATAGAATAGTTGCCAGTCATATGCTAGATTTGATTTCTACACATAATGATCACCTTGATTGAATACTCTATAATTGTATTGGGAAAGGCCGATGAGAAATAAAGGGAAATCTGGGGAAAGGAGAACAGTATGAAGTCAGAAAGAATGTGTGAGATTGTTTTTCTGTCATCTCGGTTCCACTAAAAACCAAGAGATAATATAATCTGTTTCTGCTCTAGTTCAACCTCACAAAATACTCTTTTTTCTGTCTATTTTGTTTCTATACATTTTTTATTTCATTGACAAAAATATAGTTATTTTCCAAAATGAATCAGAGTATATTCTGAGCCAAAACGAGCAACCATGATCTGAGAATATGTGATTGAAGTTACCTTAAATGCCATATTCTTCTGCTGTGGAGGAGGTTACATGAACTTTTAAAGTCACAGAAAAACAAAAGAACAGATTTTAAGTCTAATTAAGTCAGATTGGTAGGGACATCAGATCGTCAGGCAGTATAGGACAGAAAGGTATCTTCTAACAGGTTCAGGCATTTTAACAACCTTTAGTGTTGGTTGAGTTAATTAATGGTCTGCTAAGCCTAAAGATGACTTCTAAAAGTTGTACCTGGTAGTCACAAGGATATTAGGTCAGTCATGAAGCATGGTGGTAAATGCCTATTCAAGAGATTGATGAGAACCGGAACTAATTCTGGCCTTCATCTACAGCATCCCACCTCTCCACAATTATGAAGTTCTAGTCAATCTTTAATACAGACAAGCTTTTTCACAGAACATCAGGTCACACCATTAAAACTGACTTTTTGATGTTAGTTTTGCTAATTCTTCTCCTTACTACTCTTCTTATCACTATCACTGACTTCATGATTTCTTTTAAAGCTGCATGTTTTATGTATAAAAGTGGGGTACTCTCAACACTTGATTTCAAATATGTGGGTTTTCAACACCAACAACCAAAATTGCAACTTTTGGCCATCATAATATACATGATGATTCAATTTAATTCTGACACTAACAGTTCAAGGTTAACACAGATTAAGGCTAAGGCCTTAATCCTACAAATCTGTCTTCACTTCAGATACAAACCACAAGTTTAGATTACCCACATTTCCTATAAAGAGAGGATTCCTGTGATCTCCCTTCCCATATACAATAATTTGCTATGGTTCACACAAGTTAGGAAAAATACTTAGTAGGTATGGCTAGTTTATTGCAAAGGATATAGTCACCTCACTTTTCTTTTTGTTACTTAACCTTCCCCTCTCTTCCCTTTTTGTTGGAGGGAGCAGGCCACTTGTTTGTCCCAGCCATCCAACTAGCTTATACCTGAAATAACCACACAGAAACTGTATTAATTAAAACACTGCTTGGCCATTAGCTCTAACTTCTTATTGGATAACTCTTATATATTATTTTAACCCACTCCATTAATCTGTGTATCACCACATGGCTGTGGCTTACCAGAGATTCTAACCCATGTTTGTCTCAGGCAGAGGATCCACGGCTTCTCTCTGACTCTGTCCTTCTTCCTTCCAGCATTCAGTTCTGTTTTCTCTGCCTACCTAAGTTCCACCCTATCAATAGGCCAAGGCAGTTTCCTTATTCATTAACCAATGAAAGCAACACACAAACAGTAGGAACTTCTACACCTCTACACCACCTTTTCATGCCTACCAGTAACTGAATTCAAAGAAACCAAAATGATTGATAGCCAAGGAATTCAAACAAGCAGAATAGCCTCAAAAACAATAAATAAAATTTCTGGGAATAAACATAACCAAAGTGGTAAAAGAACTCAGAATGGGGACACCAACATGCCAAGGAAAGAAACTGAAAAGGATTAGAAGGTGAAAGCCATCCTATGCTCATGTATTGACAGAGTTAAAATGGCTATATTACCAAAAACAATTTACAGATTCAATATACTACCTGCTAAAATTACAATATATTCTTCACATCACTAGTAAGAATAGTCATACAATTCATATGGGAGCACAATAGACTCCAAATAGTCAAAATAATAGTAAAGGAGAAAAAAAGCAAAGCTTGGAGGCTCTGCAGCACCCAATCAATTATATGATATACGGTGACAAACATCACAACACTGGCACAAACCCAGATGTAGAGACCAATGAGCTAGAATAGAAGACCCTCAAATAAACTTACACAGTTATATCTAGCCATGGGATTATTGATAAGGGTGACAAAAGCATGAGGTGCTTGAGCAAAGACTCTCCAACAAGAAGGTTGGGGAAACTGGATGCCTTCATGCAGAAGACTAAAATCAAATCCATTTCTTTATTCTATAAAAACCCAACTCAAAATGGATCAAGGTGTTTAATATTATATCTGATACTCTGAAATAATTCTAAGAAATTGGGAAAAACATTTAAAGATGTAGGTATGCACTGACTTTCTGAAAAGAACACCAATAGCATAGGAAAAAAACCAAAAAGTGAGTTTTTATATAACAAAAGGCGTGGAAGATGATGTGAGGGTTGTATACAATTTAAATAGCATCTGCTAGTTTACATAAGTGACCCCAAAAATTCTACCAAATAGCTCCTACAATTCATAAACGCCTTTAGTAATGTACCAGGATATAAGATTAACTCAAAAAAAAAAATCAATAGCCCTCCTTTATACAGAGGATACATGGGCTGAGGAAGAAATCAGAGAAAGATCACCCTTCACAATAGCCACAAATAACGTAAAATATCTTGGAGTAACTCTAACTAAACAAGTGGAAGACCTATGTGACAAGAACTTTAAATCTTTGAAGAAATTGAAGAAGAATCTAGAAAATGGAAAGATCTCCTAAGCTCTTGGGTAAATAGAATTAACATAGTAAAACAACAATCTTAGCAAAGCCAATCTACAGACTCAATGCAATGCCCATCAAAATCTCAGCAAAATTCTTCACAAACCTCAAGAAAACAATACTCAACTTCATATGAAAAAGCAAAATCCAGGATAACCAAAGCAATCCTGTACAATGAAGGAACTTCTGGAGGCATCACAATTCCTGACTTCAAACTCTACTACAGAGCTACAGTACTGAAAACAGCCTGGTATTGGCATAAAAATAGACAGGAGGACCAATGGAATCCAATTGAAGACCTGGATATCAATTCATTCACCTATGGGCACCTTGTTTTTGACAAAGAAGCAAAAAATATCAAATGTAAAAAAGAAAGCATATTTAACAAATGGTGCTGGCATAACTGGATATCAACTTGTAGAATAATGAAAATAGATCCATATCTTTTGTCATTCACAAAACTCAAGTCCAAATGGATCAAAGACGTCAACACAAAACCAACCACACTGAACCTCAAAGAAGAGAAAGTGGGAGGTACACTTGAACGCATTGGCACAGGAGACTACTTCCTAAATATAACCCCAGCAGCACAGACACTGAGAGCAACAGTTAATAAATGGGACCTTCTGAAACTGAGAAGCTTCTGGAAAGCAAAGGACACAGTCAACAAGACAAAATGGCAGCCTACAGAATGGAAAAAGATCTTCACCAACCCCACATCAGACAGAGGGTTGATCTCCAAAATATACAAATAACTTAAGAAATTTGTCATCAAAAGAACAAATAATCCAATAAAAAATGGAGTACAGACCTAAACAGAGAACTCTCAACAAATGAATCTAAAATGGCTAAAAAACACTTAAAGACACGCTCACATTGCTGGGTGGGAGTGCAAACTTGTACAGCGGCTTTGGAAACCAATATGGTGATTTCTCAGAAAATTAGGAAGCAACCTACCTTAAGACCTAGCAATACCACTTTGGGGCATATACCCAAAGGATACTCAATCGTACCACAAGGAAATGTGATCAACTATGTTCATAGCAGCATTATTTGTAATAGTCAGAACCTGGAAACAACCTAAATGCCCCTTGACCAAAGAATGGATAAGGAAAATGTGGTACATTTACACAATGGAAAAAATTAATGACATCTTGAAATTTGTAGGTAAATGGATGGATCTAGAAAACATATTAAGTGAAGTAATCCAGACTCAGAAAGACAAAATATGTACTCACTCATAAGTGGCATTTAGACATAAAGCAAAGAAAAATCAGCCTACAGTTCATAATCCCAGAGAACCTAGACAACAAAGAGGACTCTAAGAGAGATATACATGGATCTAATCTACATGGGAAGTAGAAAAAGACAAGATCTTCTGAGTAAATTGGGAGCATGGGAATCATGGGAGAGAGTAGAAAGGGAGGGGGAGGAAAGGAGAAGAGTAGAGGAAAATATATAGCTCGGTAAAAACAACAAAACCATAAAAAATAAAAAGCAGAGCCGAAAGGAGCAGAGCGGGCAACTCTCAGAAGAGATGGGCAGGTGCCAATCAAAGAATTCATCCAACAACCTAAAAAGCAACATGATAACACCAGAATCCAGCGATTATGGAACAGGAAAGCCCGAGCAACCTATCCCAGATGAAGTAGAAGAAATTGACTTTAAACGTAGCCTTATGAAAGTTATAGAGTCCTTTAAAGAAGAGGTGAACAACTCCTTTATTGAAAGGGATGAGAAAACTAACAAAAAGTTAGAAGAAATGAATAAATTCCTCAAAGATACTCTAGAAAACCAAGAAAAAGCAATCAAACAGGTAACTGAAAGAGTTCAAAACTTGAAAACTGAAATGGAGGCAATGAAGAAAACACGAAACGAGAGATGGCGGAAAATGGAAAATCTGGATACACGAACGGGAACCACACAGACAAGTATAACCAACAGAATACAAGAGATAGAAGAAAGAATCTCCGATGCAGAAGACACGATAGAGAAAATAAACTCAGTGATAGAAGAAAACAACAAATCCAACAAATTCGCAACACAAAACATCCAGGAAATATGGGACACCATGAAAAGACCAAATCTAAGAATAATTGGGATAGAAGAAGGAGAAGAATTCCACTCCAAAGGCCCAGAAAATATATTCAACAAAATTATTGAAGAAAACT